>APFE030482208.1:0-53170 GCA_000404065.3 Pinus taeda
GAACTGTCTCTAATGGTTTATTTTATGAGCTCCTTGATCTTCATAATGAACATGTTTTATTATAATATCTATGCAGGCATTCTTTGATGTGTGTTTGTTTTTGTATGCAGGTTATTGAAAAGGAATTGCTTGAAGATGTTGGAATAAAGCTGCCACAAACAAGCGTTGGACCGAGGTAGGGTCTATTACACCTCTTAGTTTTCATTTATGAATTGAAACATCTTTAGAGAAAAGTAGATTTGTTTGTGCTCTTTGTTGCTAGATATCATTCGATATTAGGGAGATCGGTCTTGTCCGCAAGAACAATTTATCCGGCCAACACATGTTGTAGCATCAAAGGCTTGGACATATTGGAGATAAGGACCTTCGAATACTTCATGGTAAAGGTATGGTAGAAGGTATGAGTAATAACTCTCTAGAATTTGATTCCTGTGAAAATTGTGTATATGGGAAGTAGAATCAGGTGAGTTTCCCCTCTGGTGGTAAGAGGGCGAAACAGATATTAGAGCTTGTGCATAGTGATGTGTTTGGACCTGTGAAGGTGCCATCATTGGGTAAGTCTGTGTACTATGCATCATTTACATATGAATTCTTAAGGAATACATGGATATATTTCCTTAAGAAGAAATATGGATTCTTTGATAGGTTTAAAGAATTTAAGGCTCTGGTGGAAAACTAGACAGAGAAGAAGATAAAGGTGCTGAGGATAGATAACGGTGGAGAGTTTTGTTGTAAGGAATTTGAATAATTCTATAAGAAGTGTGGTATAGCACGGTAGAAGACTACTCCATATACACCTGAGAAAAATGGAGTTGCAGAAATAATGAACAAGACATTGATGGAAAGGGCAAGAAGCATGCTCAGTGGTGCCAGGTTAGGATGGGAATTCTGGGTAGAGGTGGCGGAGACAACATGTTACCTAGTCAATAGATCACCTTCATCAACGTTGGAGGATAAGACTCCACAAGATGTATGGACTGGTAAGAAACCCTCTCTTTCACATCTGAGGGTATTCGAATGTGATGCATATGTACATGTTCCAAAGGAGAAAAGAACCAAGTTGGATAGTAAATCTAAAAAGTGCATCTTTATTGGGTATAAGGATGGTTTAAAGGTTATAAGCTTTGGAACCCAGTAACAGGGAAGGTTGTGTATAGTCGAGATGTGGTATTCAGAGAGGTGAAAGATGTTATTAAACATGAAGTCCCATCAAAGTAACTTGAGAAGATAGAGTTTGAGCTTAAGGAGGAAGAATCAGACTCTACAACAAAAGAGGAATCAGAAGATGAAGAGCCACAAAATCTGGGTGTGAGAAGATCAGTTCGAGAAAGAAGGCAACCAGAAAGGTATAGTCCATCTACTTTTTGTTCAAATTTTTCTTTATCTATTACTGATGATGATCCCAGAACTATGAAGGAAGCAGTAGATTCGGAGGATGGAAAACTTTGGAAAGAGGCCATGGTTGATGAAATGGCATATTTTGAAAAAAATGAGGCTTAGGATCTGGTGGAGTTGCTACCTGGAAGGAAACCCATTGGAAGAAAATGGGTGTTCAAGAAGAAAACAAATGCAGAAGGAAAGGTGGAGAAATACAAAGCTTGATTGGTAGCAAAAGGTTATTCCCAAGTGTCGAGAATTGATTTTGGTGATATTTTTTCTCCTATTTCCAAGGTAGCTTCTATTAGATTACTTTTGTCTGTTGCTGTTGATTTTGATTTTGAGGTAGAATAGATGGATGTGAAGACAATATTTCTTGACGGGGATCTGGAAGAGGAGATCTACATGAAGCAACCTAAAGGCTTTGTGGTCAAGCGTAAGAAAGAACTAGTATGCAAGTTAAAAAAGTCTATGTATGGGTTAAAACAGTCACCAAGGGTGTGGCATCAAAAATTTGATACATATATACAGGGACTTGGCTTCACCAGAAGAAAAGCAGATCAATGTGTGTATTTTAAATTAATTGGTGACCATGTTATTTATCTAGTCTTGTATGTGGATGATATGTTGCTGGTTGGAAATGAAAAAGAAATTATCCAGTATTTGAAGACCTAATTGTCTTCCAAATTTGACATGAAATATATTGGTGCTGCAAACTATATTTTGGGCATGGAAATTAAAAGAGACCGGGCAAAGAGGAAGCTTTGGTTAAATCAGAGGAAGTATGTTGAGACAATATTGGAGAGGTTTAATATGCAGGATATTAAACCAGTGAAGGTTCCTATTCCTGTAGGTGTAAATTTATCTAATGAATAGTGTCCCAAGACACAAGAAGAGGAAGAGGATTTGTCTCATGTTCCATATGCAAGTGTAGTCGGTAGTCTGATGTATGCAATGGTCTATACTACACCAGACATTTCACATGCAGTGGTAGTATTGAGCAAGTTTATGTCAAAACAAGGGAAGGAGCACTGGACAATAGTAAAGCGGGTTTTCAAGTATTTGTGTGGCACTAGTGATTAGGGTTTGTGCTACCAAGGAAGACTAGGATTAGACAGAGTGTTGGACATTCATGGCTTTGTTGATGCAGAATGGGCTAGAGATTTGGATCAAAGAAGATCTACAAGTGGGTATGTGTTTAACCTATTTGGAGGTGCAGTCAGTTGGATGAGTAAGAAACAATCTATAGTGGCACTATCAACTATAGAGGCAGAATACATGGTAGCCACTCATGCAAGCAAAGAAGAAGTTTGGTTGCAAAGATTGTGTTCATGCATGGGGTTAGTACAGGGAGCTATAAGGATAGGTTGTGACAGTCAAAGTGAAAATTTCTTGGCAAAGAACCCTGCTTATCATTCAAAGACAAAACACATTGATATTCGGTATCACTTTGTGAAGGATATGATAGAAGACAAAAAGGTGTTGCGGGTAAAGGTGGAAACTTTGAAGAATACTGCAAATGCATTGACAAAATCTGTGAGCTCTGAGAAGTTCTCTTGGTGTAGACAAACAATGGCCATTACAAGGCTGGATAAATGACTAAGCTCTCCTATGCCCCCCTATGGAAATAAAATAACAAGTGGGAGAATGTTGGGTTGTGTTATATTCTTTCCATGACTAGTTGACGTAGTCAATTGGGGGGTTAAATGGGGGGCGGAGCCCCCACTTTGTTGCAACGATTACACAATAGGGGCGGAAACCCCCCCTATCGCGGGGGTTTGAGGGGGGAAGGTAGTGCTCCCCTACTGGTTTTAGGGTAGCACCTTGGGAATTTTTTTTTTGGACCCTATATTAGGTTGGGAAGACCTACCTATGGTTTTGTGCATGATTTTGGACGTGATGTATTTCGGTCCATGGTTTTGGATGTGATGGTTTTCCGTCCATTGTATTGGATGCTTTGGCATGTATAAATATGTATTGTAACATTGAAAGGAATATAATGAAAAATCAAGCTGGTAGTCCCGCTTTTGGGATCCAGGGGAAAATCTCTGTGTATATGTGTTTTATGCGTTATGCTCTCGCATTGTTTATTTTCTATTTTAGAATTCATATGCATGTAATTTCTGTACGGGGTTAAAACCTACAATGGTGTTCTAGTCGCATACCAGGTCACAAGTTGACGATATTGAAGTTACATTGTTCTATCTTCATATTGATGAAGAGTTGTTGCTCATAGATGCTTATGGTATAGATCATATACGGTGTATGATAGTTTCTGATGACTATCATGGTCTTATTAAGGTCCTTTATCTTGGTTATAAATGTCTTATCTATCATTTGATGTAAAGTTCATGTGAAGACCTATGATGTAATCATTGTAAAATTCAATCATGTATGGACTATTGTGGTCAAGTCCTTTAGGACATGTGATGTAATTTGTAATCCCACTATGTTTGGGAAATTGATGCAATAATGATGATCAAATATGTAAACCTGCTATGATTGGGTGATTGATGTAAGTTTGAGCCCTTGGTGATAGGACAAGTCATATGAGGCATAGAGTCATGTACTTCATTGTACATCCATTAGAAACTTCTGCATGTTCTTAGGGGGAGCATGATCAATCTTCGTACTCAACAATCCAGATACAAAAGTCTTCATTCAACATTGGTCAACCCTTTTACCTTGATGTCAAAGGGGGGGAGTAACTTGGTGTTTGGAGAGTTGTTTAGCTTGGTTCTTGGCTTGATGTGTTTTACAAGTATCTACAGATGGTGGTGACCAAACACCAAAGTGGTTGCCATCAAGTCCAAAGGGGGTGATTGTTGGCATTATGAATTATGTGTTGTCATTGATGGAAACCTACCTGATGAAAGGAAACCTACTTGATGAGTTGTCTCTTGATGGAAACATACTTGTTGAAGATATAAATAGGATGTGTTTACATATGTGACAGAGATATGACAAAGGAATAATAGTTCAGAGGCAGGGGTATGATAAAGTTGAAAGTTATGTTAAGAAAAGAGGCGTACACACGTGAGTATGAAGAAGCAAGGATCCATACAGTTTCCATACCATGTTATTCTAAACTCCAAGTGTCTTTACCATGGTATTTCCCTATGGTATTGAGCCCAGTAATGGATGTTTTGATTCTGTCTAAGAAAACCATCAGCTAGAGTATGGTTTTGACCTATGGTATTGGATAAAGGCTAAGCTATATAAGGTGATGAATATCAAAGTGGTAGTATGTGTGCAAGTGATGGAAATCTTAGGAATAGTTAGATATGAAGAAAATATGCATGTAATGGGCTATTGATGCTTTGCTTAATCTAAAACTAAGTATGCAACTGAGATTTTGATGATGAATCAGATCCAATAGATCTTAGATGACAATCTTGATTATGAGATGATTTGATTTGTATTGATAGCGTCTTAATGCGTGATATTTTGCTTATGCTTAGACCTAGGTATGTCAAAATTTTTGTGTTGCAACAAAGATTTGATTCTGAAACTACAGACCTATACACGTTTTTATAGCGTACAAGGAACATACATGTGCGAGTGTGTTTGTACTAAGTTGCCTACATGCTGGTTTGTTTCTTGAAAAGCACCTACACATTCGGATATGCTTTGAGGAATTCATGCACAAAAAGTAAGGTTTTTGATGAAAAAGGGTATCTGATTAGTTTAATCAGTTTTGATGTGTTTCTGTTGTCTGTCAATGAAGTCTTCTTGATGATATGGGTTTAAACAATGATGTTTTGATTATGGATTGATTGATTAAAGAATGTTGAAGTTACTTACTGATTGTGGTTAAAGACCAGTGAAGGTTCTGTGGTTCTTTCAAAATGATTAAGTAAATCTGTGTATGATTCAATGTTTGTTTCAGAGTGACAATGGTCAAGTTTTTAGGTTTCAATGGTTTAAGATATATACATGGGTATTCTTCATGAAAGGTGCATACACATGTGGTTTTTCTACTGAAAAGTAGCGTACATATTTTGACAAATGGTTGATTAGGGTTTGTAGTAATAAGCTCTAATTTCTGTGATGTGAAGTATGTTGTTTGATATTCTAGTTACAATGACCTAACTATTCTAGTTGATTGGTTGAGTTATAAGTTGATTCAGTGATTGGTGGCTTTAGTTGGGTCAAATATTGATGATTGAGTCACAATGATAAGTTTCAATTTGATGATTGGTTTTTAAGCTTAAATGTTGGTAGTGGGTCCAGTAGTAGCTAGATAATGAGTGAAGGTTGAAGCCTTCTATAGGTTGGTGCATGTGTACTGGTATGAGTTTATGATAATAAAAGATTCAAGGGGTTGGAGCTCCCTTCCAGTAGGATCCGGAGAATGAGAAAAGGTTGTAGCTTTCTACAGGTGGGTGCCCAAATACTAGTATGTTTTAGGAAGGGGTCCCTCACTTAAATTTTGGTAAATTTTGTAATTTATTTTTGTAAAGATGTAAAGTCTCTATGAAATGTGGATGTGGAGTGTTAAGCTATTCAGAGTAAAAGGGGCTTTACTCCCTTAGGTGGGTAGGTGATAGAAAGGTTTTGAGACCTGCCATGATCCGCGGGCCATGGTATTGTAAAAGAAAATATATAAATAGAAGAGTCATAGCAAGTATAAGGGATAATCTAATGGATAGAAATATTTGTAAGGGAATGTGGGTTAAGGTAGGAAATGTCTGTTTCTTGTACTTAAGTGAAGGGGAAGGCTCTTGAAGCTGAGTGCGCGGAGACCTTGGTAAGTCTGCAGGCTGAGTATGTGGGCCCCTGTAGCTGAGTGCACAAGGAAAGACAGTGTTGAGCAAATTCTTGTGCATCTGTGCATTATTTCTTACTTCTACAAGTTCTTGTATTTTCACTCTATGTTGCAACTTATATGAATTAATGTGTATATGATGCGTGAAAGTAAGAGATCAATACTATTTATGCCTGTCATGAATGTTTAAAATCCTTCAGAAAGATCTGGAAGTTGTTTAAGTATGTTACTGTAATCATCTGTTTCGGAAGGGTTAAGGTTCATGAATATAGAAATAAGCCATGGGAACCACAGGAACCTATCACATTGACCTTTGGATTCAGAACTCTGGTTCTTTCATCCCCCAATACTGCTTGGGGTGAGAATTCATCCCGTGCTACGCAGGTTGTTATCAAAAGGGCCATCAGTTAGGGTTTGTTGGTTGGTGTAACTAAAATTGAACTTAGGTCAGGCCCCATCAAGCCAACAAATGGTTATGTTTCTGGGACTGTGATCTTGTTGAAGGGATGTGTGATAAGTTGTTCCACACTAAGAAAGAAATTGAGAAGTACGTCGATTGGAAATTGCACGCGTTTTCAGCTCAGGAGAACAAAAATCCGTGCTTTTCGAAGGAAGAGTGGCTGAATAAATACCTATATACAAACAAACACAACATATTATTATGCTCTTTCCCCTGTGAATTGCATGAGTGGCTATCCAAATTAGCAGATAGTCAGGGTATGTGGAAGCTTGACAACTCCATTGTGTGGACCCTAGAACTAGTGAAGTGCTTGGAGGCTTCATAAAATAAAATCATGCGGGTCATCAACCATTGGATCGATTGTATTCTGGGAGGATTCATCACTAGATTCATGATTGATACATTAGTCAGTTATAGTGAAGCAGAGTGTAGCTTCTTTAGATGACCAAGAAGTAAGTACTTAAAATCTCTGAAGACTTGGATTAAGATATTATTGTGTGAAAATCAGGTTATGCCTTTAAATTTATGTTTGGGACTACACGAAGTGGAAGAGAATTTAGAAAAATGGAGAATTGAGCTCTGAATACAGTCTTCTATTAGGATCTTCTAATAGTGACAAAGAAGGTAATATTCTGGGAACACCATGAAGTGTGCTATATCTTGTAAGTCATGGTTTCACACGAATACCTCATCCATCAAATCCAACTCCACCTCCACCTCTACCTCACACAGCTACACCTACACCTCCACCTCTACCTCCGTCCCTGCCCCCATATTTTAATATGGAGAATACAATGAAGTTTCCTCTATTTAAAGGTGTGGATTGAAGACCCTAAACAATTTTGGTTTATTGTAGATGCCGTATGGATGGTAAAACAATTCACTAATGATAATATGAAGAAAGCGCAGCTAGTCAAAGCGTTGAGTTGGTACATCAATTTTTCATAGATACGCCCACTGTGACTATGATAGAGACCCAACAAGTGTTGAATAGTGAATTGAAGAAGCCCAAATATCAATCTCAATCTGTAATAGAGTTCAGGGAGATTCAACAAAGGGTAAATGAGTCTGCATGGGACCTTGATAAAAGATTAAAATGTCTAATTCAGTAGGCTAATATGAAAATTACATATGCTTAGCATAGAGACTAGTATATTTCTTCACTCCTACCACATATGAGAGTGCCATTGTCATAGCAAAAAATAGTAATGCAAGCAGAAGCAGTGGAGATCTCTATGAGATTAGAAGCTTCACGAGTTTAGGATACGAACACAGGGGTGCAACATATTTAGTCGCAGCTGGCAAGCCTGGACATGGAATTGCAGAGCCTGAAGAAGGGAAAGGAAGTGCATCCTAAGGTGTGCGCAAAAGTTTGGTGCTTGAAGTGTAAGGGCTAGTGTCATGACAAGGACCATTGTCTTATTTATCATAACTACCTCATTTGGCGAGGTCATGTTCCTTTGAAACTGGAAAACATCTCTAGATTGAGCATGGGAGTACCCTTATGGTGTGTTGTCTATCAAGTAGCTGGGAAGCACACAACTAATAACTATCATCTCCTACAGAAATTTGTGCAAACACCACAGCAATTATTTTGTACTCTCTATAAATCGGTTGGGCATGATGAATGTAATTTACAAAGCTACGAACTGATGATGGAGCGAACCCCTACATATAGAATGTAGATGGAGAATCAGCCTCAGGATCAAGGCATAGGTATAGTGCACTAAGGATTCCAGGGCTGAGGAAGAGGATGAGGAGGAGGGGCTAGAAGGGGTCGCGGCCAAATAATATGTTATAATTGTGGAGAAGTATACCATTTTGTGCACGACTTTCAGAACCCAACGCATCCCTCCTTCAAGTATTGCTGACAGTTTGATCATGTTATCGTAGATTTCCCGGTACCAATAGCCAAGGTGTAGGAGAAGAAGATGAAAACACTTATGTAGAACATTCAGATGATGAGCACGAAGTGTCGTGAAGAAGATCCTAGCATTAACGTAATAGTGCATAGTGGTATCACCATAGGAGAAGAAAAGGGGAAACAATCGAAAACTAAAGGATGGGTACGCAAGGCTGCGGAGAAGGAAGTTGGATTCGACCTAAACTAGGCTAAATAAACATTTATGGAAGCTAAAAATAGCTTCGATGAAGCCTCTACCTGAGAAAGTTAGGAGAAGTCTGGCTGAACTAATGAAGCACATGAAGTAGATCCTTCACTATTAGCTACCTTCCCAAAGACATGTATGAAGCTATTATGGGATAGAAACGTGATAGAAGGGCTTCAAGTGTTAATTGATAATTGTATAGGCAAGGTCAAGCCTCCTCCAAAATAGCACATTGTAAGAAAAATGGGCAAAATCAAGTAACGAACATGTTGTGAGATGAGGCTAACAACACAGATCAGAGAGTACGAAATGGAGCAGGTAATTCTTGATCTAGGATCAAATGCGAATGTACTCCCTAAACAAGCATGGGAAAGAATGGGGAGACCTATACTGTAGTGGTTTCCTATCTAGATTCGCATGTCCAATCAATAGAAAATCATTCCTATAGGGTACCTGTATCGGGTAATGGTGGATATTGGAGGAGCAGGCACTTTGGCTGCTTTTGAAGTGATCGAGATAATGGATGATACATTAATCCTTATCCTACACTATTAGGCATTGATTGGGCCTTTGATATGGATGCAGTCATTAATCTTAAGAAATGCATAATGATATTTGAGAGGAAAGAACTACAGGTAATTGTTCCCTTAGATCCATCTAAAGGTGCGCGATACATGGAACCAGTCCATGATTATGAAGAGGAGGACAATATGGATCAGATATATAAGATCACTACACATGATGAGGACTGCATCAATCCTACAATATATGGGTGAATTACATGGGATAGAGATAGCTCCTACACCTAAAATTCTACATAAGAGCTCGAACATTGGTAGAACAGATTACATGAAGCCTCTTCATTGCTCTACAAAATGTTGACCAAATCTCTTCGATGCGTATCCACGGAGGTAAGAAATATTCCTCATTATGATGGCTTACATGATGTTAATTTGTTTTTGGATAAATTTGAAAGGGAGGTGACATAAGAACATCGATTCCAAGCACTAGATATAACGTTGTGCGCTATGCCTGCCCGTTGGTGGGGTACACATAAGGATAGCTTCACTGATTGGAAAGAATACAGGAGAATGATGAAGCTCAGGTTCAGGTATGCTAACAACCGTATGATGAAGAAATACACTAGAAAACATGATCCATGGGAACATCTAGTGCAATGTGTTACACAAAAATATCGTCACCATGATTATTTGCAGTCAGTATGGGTCTATCATCACTTATACTAGCCTCCTAGCAAGTCTTAGACCTTAGCTCTTCATGTCAAGCTTTGCAAATGAGAGAAAGACATTGAAAATCAATATTACTCTGGTTCCACACTTTCTCCTACTTTTACCTGCGGACCTGCACCCTTTGTTCATAATACCTGTGTACTTGCACGCTCTGTCTATAAAGGGGTGGGTGCGTACCTCTGTGAAAGTCAAAAAGGCGCAATTTTATCCTAAAAACTCACTTTTGGGTTAATTCTAGATGTTTCTAGAAGGATTTTGACGTGGATTGTTCGCTCCAAGGTGGTTCATGCATCCCAAAAGAAAAGGAGCTAATCCCTTGATAGGAGGAGCTATCCCTTTGAAGGAGGGCTTTATCCCTTTGAAGGAGGACCTAGTAACTTCCCTCCATTGCACTATAAATTAAGGCATTGGGTCAGTTGCTAGAGAGGTTAGAAGCTGAACATTTTGAGGGTAAATGTTGATGGAATTGGGACTTCCTAGTTAAACTTGAGAGGAGAGATCACATACCTTTTGGTTTCATTGGGAAGAGAGTGAAACTTGTCAAAGTAGAGGAGACTTCTTGTCGAACCCTGGGAGGAGCTTGTACAACATCAAGCCACAGGTTGTAAAGTTCTTCTTCATTTGAATTAATACAATCAGATTCATTTTTATCAACAAATTGTCTTATGTGGTTTGTTTCATAATCTCCTTCATCATTATGATGAATATGCTTTATAATATTGGATTTTCAGGTGCTATTTAATTGTTTTCTTGTTTGTGTTTGTAGAATACACTTCAAGGAAGCTGATTTGGAGCGAGGGAGTGAGGCTTCCACAAACTTGCATTGGACCCAACGCAGGCCTAAAACACTTGTTTGCCTTTGTTTTACTTGCATGTTTAGAGAAAGATAGTTTTTGATTGGCTTGCTTGTCCCTAGATAGCAGTAGATACTAGGAAGGTCGATCTTGTCGAAAACCTCAACTCATTTCGCGTGACAATATGAAATGGATCAGATAATCCTAGACCCGGGTTCACACGCGAATGTATTACCAAAGTAGACATGGGAACGTATGGGCAGGACCACATTGCATCGGTCCCCTATTCAATTATGAATGGCGAACCAACATAAGATTTTGTGCATGGGGAGGTTGCAAGGGGTAATAGTTGATATCTAAGGCGCAAGCACGCAGATGGACTTTGAAGTGATAGAGATTGTTGATGACAACAATCCTTATCCCGTGTTGCTAGGAATAGATTGGGCCACTGATATGAATGGAGTTATCAACCTGAAGAGGTGCAAGATGATGTTCAAGAAAAAGTCCCTACGCATAGTAGTTACACTAGATCCAGTCGAAGGAGCGCGCTACACTGAACCTGTGTGCAACGATGAGCTAGATTTCCTTTACCAAATAATAGTGCAAGACCAAGATCAGGTGAACTCAATTGTAGATGGAACAATCTCGTGGGAATGTGGCAGTTCATGTACTTCGGATTCATGTGAAGAAGTAGAACATTGGCAGAATTGGTTGCATAAAGTGACAATATTGAATTGCAACATGATGATTAGATCACTGAGTGCATAATGATAGAAGCAAGGGAACTACCAACATATGATGGGGAAACAATGGTGGATGAATTCTTGGACAAATTTGAAGGCGCAATACCAAAACAACAACAGTATAGTGTGATGGAATGGGCACTTCACGTAAAACCTGCGCGATGGTGGAGTGCACATCAGAAGACCATTGGAAGTTGGTGCGAATGTAGACAATGGATGCGCTTATGGTTTGGAAGTCCCCAGTGTCAAACGAGATCCAGGTAGCAAGGACGAAGTAGCTTGCACACCCACCTGTGTCGATGGTGCAGGCATGTGTTGTGAAAACACATCCCAGACTAAGGATCGAGAATTAGAACCAAACATGACAGTGGGAAAAGTGATGCGCACCATAACTATTCCACATCAGGGCATTCAAAAATCTATGCGGAATCATGAACAGAGTTTACCAGGTGAAACAAACTGACTGGGACCTATGTGTACCAGTGGTTTGATGGGCGTATAGGGCCATAAGCAAAACCTGGAGCACGGAGATGACCCCAACACTAGCGAGAAGAGATGAAACCATAAGGGCAGAGAAGAATCCCCATACAATAGCTCCCATAGTTGGGATAGCACATGAAGACCAGAGCAAAGCGATTATGTAGTTGCGCAAGGACGAACATATTCAAATTCAAGAAGCCATTCAATGTGGGAACCTTGAGCTTTGTGAACTCGAAGAAGATCGGGTATGAATGAAGCAAAAGAGAATGATAATGGACGTAGATATCAGAAAGTTGGAAACTGAAATCATGTAAGAATTACACGTCGATCGAAGGACAGGACAACGTGTAGGTAGCCCTACCACCACACTAGAAGACTGTCGCCAAAAATTTATGGCTATACTACCATGGCTACGACTACAGCTTATTAAACAAAGTAACCAGGGAAGCACATCACACAAATAAGAATGAGAGGCATAGAATGGTGCGAGGGTGACTAAGGAAGGCTCGTGGATCAGGTTGGAAGGTGACGTGAAGCCTCATACTGGTGGTGCGACCACCTAACTATTTGTAGAAAGCACAAAAGAGTCTGTAGGGGAGCTGCGCGACACAGAATTTGTGCACAGGATCAATATGATGCATAGGTTGTGTACGCGCACAGGGGGCTATGCTGCCAGATGGGTAGGCTGGGAAGTGATCGTTGGAGTCACTACTCATGACATGATGTCCAATTTAAGGCAACGAGGGGCAGACAGTGGGCAATTAAGACACAAAGTTACAACTAAATTTGGGACTATCTGCTGCCAATCTCGCATTAATGAGCCGAATATGGGGGGAACGGTCAAATTTGAATTTAAAAGGGGCTATAAATAATAGGTGGCTTTCCACCAAACAAACCTTGGAATTTTGAGAATTCAGTTGTTGCGCTATCAATTGGGTATGGACCTAACAAATTTGGAGGCTATTAGAGCAAGTCCATGGTTTGAGACATTACCGAAGGACACACAAGATTCCCTGATCAGAATGATGTCAACAACCAAGGGAGCCACGTAGAGCTCTATGCTCTCGGTAGGGGATGCACTGGAAATCCCTAAATCACCCTGGACGTCGAGGCCCAAAAGGATACACATGCAACAGGACGGGTCCGTATGTCCCCTCGAAATCCATGGTTCGGTAAATTGACTATGGAAGATAAGGGCAACATGGTTAATATTGATAAAGATGATGAGGACAACGATCTTCAAACCTTTGTAGAAGAGATTGAGCCAAACGAAGAAGTGCAGGAAGACATTCAGCCAGTGCGTGCTGCAGCAAAAGTGCCCAAATATGTCACCCCACGGAAAGGGAAAGCAACAGTGCACAAAGACGTTGATATCATTAGGAATGCACTCGAAACCCTACTTCTCCTATATGGAATTCTATTTGAGGGTTTAGTCCTAGGCCGCGTACCCGCGACAAAATTTGAAGATTAGGACCTCGCAGATAGTGAAAAGTTCCCACATTTGGATACTAGACAACTTATGAAACAAAGTAAGGAGGGGGTAGTTACAACATTGCAGCCACGGAAATGGGTGCGTGGGTTGGAGGAGGCTAGGCTACTCCACCTACTATGTATTCTAAATTTTCACCAAGCAACAATCACAATATTCATCATCAGGTATCTACTTTTCCTAGTGCATGTGGGGTACTTGTGGCTGGAGAAGTCGATTCCCATTACGACGGAGTTAATGCATAAGATCTCAAACCTTCCCTGTACGGGAAGGGACCCCATGAAAATAGCTGGCTAAAGCAGAGACTTGGTGCTTTCACAAACCATGAAGAATAAATACAAGTTGGAAAAGAAGCAGAGGGGCTATGTGATTACTAGCATTTAAGACAAAGGGGTGCACATAGCCACATAGCTGTTGGTAGGAAAAGTGATGAGAAAATGTCACGGCATCGAGGTAGCAGCAACAGTCATCACACTGGATGAAAAATGCGCCAACGGGGTACAGTTCAATTGGGCATGGTTCCTCTACAAGGATTTCCTGATGAACTGCAAGGAGGCTCAGGAGTAAGGTATGGCCTTCCACTATGTGTGGTTTCTCTTATCCATCTTGTTGCTTACAAGAGAATTGTCGGAGGATAGTCAGTTTCCTCCCCTTGACCAAGACTTACTAGAGGCAGCAAAATACACGTCACTCTAGGCGACAAGGTATGCCATGCACATCCGCGAGATCAAGATCTTCTGGATACTCATGGAGGCAAGCATATAGATGTGGATCGACAAACGGCCGCGCCTATCCCTTACGGTATACAACAACATGTGGATATTTGCAGACTTTAAGGTGGATATGCACAATATGTATATCAAGGTACGGAAGGATCCAGAGTAGAACTAGACCAAACTCCCATTCATCTTAATTCATGACACTGTTTTGTGGTGCTCGACTCATAGCCACTTGAATGGCGCACCTCAGACCTAGCACAGCGTGATGAGGCAATGATATAATGACAGAAGGATGTCACCAAGATATTGGAATAATAAAAGTGGAATGATTATTTAGTCGAAGAGGTAAGGGCTTCCTGTGAGGCAGCAAAGGCCACCGCAGAAAAGACCAAGGCTGCCAGAAAAACAACAACAACTAGGGCCACCACTACACAAGAGGAAAGAGGACCGGATGTGACCACAAGACAGGGAACAGACGATACAACGGAAGGCGCGGACCCAAGCACCACCTTTACACAATTGAAATGGCCACGTGGGATGGAATGAACAAGGTCATGGAAGAAGACCAAGGCTTCCAAGTTGGATTGGGAGCCTATTACACTGATAGAGGGTGATCTATGCAACATCGACGACACAGTTCACGAGGTCACTAGGGAGGCACTCCAAGAAGCAATGACAAAGAAGTAAAATGTGTTAGGGGCGCTGAGGGCGCAACTCTAGGAACTTCAGGTGTGGCCCCCACAACAAGGAAGCATAGCCGTGTATGGGGCTGCGGGTACATAAGAAACAGAGTAGTTGTTGTAGGGCGAAATGGCTAATACCATCACGCTGCCAGAAGGAGCAATGACAGTGGACAACACGAAGGATAGAGCCACGATAGGTTGGCTCAAGGGACTTAGCCTAAACTTGGTTGCCCTTCCGTGAGAGATATTATAGAGTACAAATGCTCAGTGAACAACGAATCAACATCGAGCAACTGAGCCTCCAATGCGATGAAGCGGTAGTGCAGACTCAACAATTGGTGAAAATCGTCAAGGAAGCATGTTGTTGTGTCCCCGAGATAGATATTGTAACAGACTTACCAGTAGGTATGTGGATCCACAAATTAGCCAATGGATTCTGTGAGGAAAAGGAGGAAGCAACGAGGATCCAGATGGACCTCAACCTACAGATCGCGAAACTGCGGCTGAAGGCATAGCCCACTACACCCCTGAAAGTCAGAGAGCAGCACCACCATGCCATTCAATCAGGGTTGGAAGCAATAGAGAGTGCCATACAGGATTGCATGGGCTTGTTAGATCAGTCATTCTTCACCCTCGCTTCACTGTAGGAAGACCCATTGCTACAACATTTAGAGAAAAAAACATGGGAGTTGTAGTAGGCCTATGATAATTTCTAGGGGACCACGCAGGTAATCACCCTTACTCAGTGACTGGCCAAGATGAGGGAGGCCTAGTCTCTAAAGGAACAGGTGGACGTCGCGTGTCAGAAAGAAGCAGTGCTTAAAGCATGCATCTAGGCTTAGCTCGAGGAAGCATTCACGGTCACCACCAAGTTTGAGTGAAAGCTGGCACAAATGCAAAGTACATATGTGCTAAGGTAAGAAGGTGCCCCTGATAGTGATGCATTGGAGATTCACGCACAACTGATATAGCGAACAACAGAAGAGTGTGTTGCAGACATAAACGAAGCACAAAATTTGCTGGATGGACTTCGCTCAAATATCACCGCACCACCTGAGAGACTCGGGAAGAGTCAAGATGCTTATGTTGGGGGTTTGTTGGGCAGCGGATCCCCCCATAGAAAATTTTTGAGCTTAAAGCCTGAATTTTGGTCAATGTAATGTAAATACCCTGCAAAATGTGGGCATGGAGCGTGAGAGTCTAGGGTTGTCTGCCCTAAAATAATATAATTTAATGTAAAGTGTGTCGACCTACCCATAGTCCATGGACCATGGGATTGTATAAATAGAGCGAGGCTCTAAGGGTAAAGGCAGTTTTAAGTCATATGATGTTATTTTGGATGATGAATTAAGCTCTGAGTCTATGAGTCCGAGTCTTGGGCTCTAGTAGTAGGAAGAGGCTCTATAACTATGTGTGCAGAGGTTTGGTAGAGTCCGTAGTTCAGTCCACGGACCCATGTAGCCAAGTGTGCAGGGAGGATTTGGGATTGTACTTGAACAAAGGATTAATAAAAGGTAAGTTGATTCTGGAATATTATGCATCTTCTCGTATATCTGGGTGTTTATGCTTCTATTGTATTTATGCATCTCTTTAAATTCTTATGATTACACACACTTGTTATGAATGTTCAATGATTAATAAGAATATTGGGTACATACAATTAAGTCAAGATCTATAATAATAGTAAGGATAGAGGATCTTGGTATCACTTCTTAACATTCTTTACAGAGCTGCGTGGAAGCATTTGGACATGTTGCGAAGGTCAGAAGGCTGTGGGGAGGAGCACAATGGTTCGCAAACTTCCTAGACCTCATCAACACATCCCTAGGGTGAGGAAACTTGGTTCCAACACCCTCCCATACTACCTCGGGTGAGACCTCAGTCCGTGCAGAGTGAGTTGTTGCCGAAATGGCCGATAGTTTTGGGATTTGTTTGGCTAAATCACTTTTGAACCTGGGTCAGGCACTAACAAGCCAACACTTTGACTGCTGAGAAGTTGTGCAACTGGGTCAATAAAACAATCAATGAAGTCTAAAAATATAAACTCACTTGAGTTCTTCCTAACCAATCAGGTCCACAGTGTGATTTCTTGATTCTTTTGATGATCATCCTACTTGTGCAAAACAATAGGTAACTTGTCTCCCTGCTGAAAGATAAACATATGAACTAGCACAGAGGAGTATTTAAACACTCCTTCATTAATGATATTCATCAATTTCTCATGCATAATTTAATCCAAAAAATTGACTATTGTTATACATGAAGGTAGGTTTGTTTTCTTTAGAAAAAATTGACAAATAACCTAGGATAGATTCATCTACCCATTGGTCTATTAGGTAGCCTAACAAGCAAGAAATTAGGGAAATTATGTGCTTATCTCTCTCATAGAACATACATGTTGGACAAGGAGTTATTTTTATGGAGCTCAACATCTTTCGGAAGAAAGATCTAAAAAATTTGAGCTCTTTGAGGGAAGCTTAGGTTATGATATAGGTCAATTAAGGTTGCAGTGGAGAAAAAGCTAAGGAAATCATTTTCAAGGATCAGAAACATTTTATTAATGGTTTCTGGGGTGATAGATATCAGAATGTCTCCATTTTGAGCTACCACAGTTCTCTGTAAAGGATTATATTTGGCTTCGCACCAGATGACTAAATCATGAAAGGAATAGGCCTTACGGTACATATACAGATGTAGAAGGGATTCCCATAGGTTTATTTCATCTTCGGAGTCAAAGTATGTTTGTTTCAGCCAATTATGCGATTCGAACATGCTAAATTCACATTCTTCGTTTGCAATCTTAAAATATTGGTAAGCTAATGGGATATCGTCCAGGTCTAAGGCATCAGAGTCCTTTGGGGTTTCTTGTGTTCCAGAGGAACTGGTAGATGGATTCTCTTTCTTCTTTGGAGCCATGATAAAACTGTAATAGTGGATGGCAGAAAAATTATAGAGATACCTTCAGATTATACATACTATTTGCAAGAATGGCTGGGTAGATATTGTAAAATAGAAAAAATGAATTGAACAGTGAAAGAGAGTTTTAGGAAAAATTAATGTAATGGGGTAGAGGGATATTTATCATTGGATTAAGCCTATGATTATAAGAAAGTCGTTGTTGATCAGCTAATTGGGAATTTAATGCAGGAAGGTCAGTAATGGGAGGCAATAAATGGCAAGAGTGGATAAGTGGGAACAAATAAGAAGAACTGAGATAGGACACATGGCATGGAGTGTTTGGAGGCAAAAGGCGTGGGGGGTGTTACCATTGGCGCAGTATCAAAAAGCGTGAGAAGGTAGGAAGGCAAATTTCATGGGGGATAGTGGTAAGTTGTAAGGAGTGAGGGGGGTTCGACGCACAGAGGTGATGACACGTAAGCAGGGGGGGACTGCATGGGAAAAACAAATTTTCGCACCCCCTACTTACCATTATCTTGTATCATGGTGAGGGGGTGTGAAGAGCCTTCCCTGTCATTGATCTAGGTGGGGAGGCAGATCATCATCGATGCTTGCCCAAAATTTATTGCTTGCTGACAAACCGTTTTTGTCGTATATGACCTTGGCATAAAAACATAAAAATGTCTATTTACAAACAATTAATCACCTTTTAAAAGGTAATTAAGTGGTAACAAAAAATTAATTTATCTTGGATACATTTAGACTAGCATCCCCTATTTAACTATTTCACTAATTTAAGCCTAATATAATATATCTTAGGCCAAATTTTGAGGATATTAGGCCATCATTTATCCTATTCTAGCCTATTTTGTAATGTTCAACCAAGTTTAAACTGTTTGGTAAACTTATTCACTAATCTAATACAAAAAATTTAAATGATCTTATCAAGATTAAACAGTTTGATACAAATCAGAAGAAAATTCTATTGCATATAAACAAGTTCCACACAAACCTTTATTTATTACAAGTACAATTTATTTAATAAAGTGGAATTTAGACAAGCACACTTATACAACTTTTTTATTTTCTTTTGATGGGGTTTTATTTCATCTTTTTCTTTTTTTTTCTTTTTTTTCCTATTTTTTCATATTTCCATTTTTTCCTTTATTTTCTAATACCCTCTTTTATAAAATAAAAACTAAATTATCAAAAATAAATCTTGTTACAACATCTACTCCAACTAGAACTACTTCCTCTTGCAGTTTGCAGAGAACTTGTTGATCCATGTGCCTTCTCCTTGGGTTAATGGTGTCTCTGTTGAAACAAATACACACTGCATGTAAATAAAACTCTCAGGTATAAAACAATGATGAATGAATGGAAACCTCTCAATACTAAATGTAGTGCTTCAAGTACTTCACATTGACAAGCAATGGAGAATACTCTCCCTCCAAATTCTGCAGAATGAAAGTGTTATTACCCTTGACCTCAAAAATTCTTAAAGGTCCCAACCAAAGTTTGTCAAACTTGCCATGCTTCCCTTTGTCTTCTCTCCTAGCATGCCATCTTAGTACCAAATGAGCTTCCCAGAAATCTCTTTCCCTAGCTTTCCTATCAAGCAAGCTTTTCATTTCACTTTGATATTTCTTAAGCTTGTAATGTACTTCATCTCTATCCTCATTTAATTCTATGATTTTATTTATTCTTCGAGAGAAGTCATCAGGCTCTTCATTTGACTCTTGCAAAAACTTCATGACAAGAAAAGCTAAATGTGTGGGAAATATAACTTCTTTTCCATAAACAAGATAAAAAGGGGATTTACCTATTGATATTTTGGGTGAATTCTTATTGGCCCAAAGTGCATAAATGAGATGACTATCCCAACTCCTTTTATGATCCTCAAATATTTTCTTTATAACTTTAACCAAACTTTTATTTGAGGACTCTACCAATCCATTTTCTTGTGGATAGTATGGTGTAGAATGATGCTACAAGATGTGATATTTTTGATAGAAATAAATCATCTTAGTACTGTTTAATGCTTGTGCATTGTCTATCACTCTTTGTCTAGGGCATCTAGATCTAAATAATATATATTCTTCAATAAATTTGACAATAACAGTAGCAGTTGCATTTATGACTAAAATGGCTTCTACCCTTTTGGTAAAGTGATCTGTAGTAGTCAATATCAATTTGTGTTGACTCCCTGATGGAGGATGAATTTCACCAATGAAATCCAAAACCCATTCAAGGAATGGTGCTTTGAATAAGACTGGAACCAATGGAAGAGCTACTAATCTTTCCTTTCCAAAAAACATTTGACACTGTGTAAAACTCCTAACCTTTTCTCCCACCTATGCAAACAGAGTAGGCCAATAAAACCCTTCCCTTAAGATCTTGTATGTTGTATCCCTCCAAGCATAGTGCCCTCCACACATTCTTGCATGAAATTCAACAATGATCCCTTCTTTCTTATTTTCTGATAGGAAAATTAAAAGGATGTTAAGAGGATCCTTCCAATACAGATTTGCATTTATAATACAATACTTGAGAACCTTCAACTTCAGTGTTTTACATTGATTTTTGTTGAATTCATGTGGACATTCAAATTATTTAAGAAAGTTCTCAATATCAAAGTACCAATCTGATAAAAAAAAATCATCCACGTGAATTAGAATTGACTGATCTGATGCAAAAGGTTCTTGTGGATTCTCCTGTATTAGGATTGAATAAGGTTCTTGTGGATTCTTCTCAGTTGTGAATTCGAAAACATAATTTATTCCTAAGATCTTGTAATTGGATTCAGCAAGGATCTTAGCCATGCCTTGACGTTTTACCAGCTTAGTAGTCTCGATGATGAGATTATACTCTAAAATTTTAGTTATCCATCTCCCTCTACTTCCATCAGTGTCAGGCTGAGTTAAAACAATTTTGATAGCACTATTGGGTACATAGGAAATGTTAGAAGAGTGGAGGAGATAGAATTTAAAGGCTTTTAGAGATTGAATTAAAGAAAAGGCATTTTTTCAATGATGTCATACTTTAGCTCAGCATCTCTCATAACCTTGCTAAAAAAGGTAATGTGTTGGTAATCTCCAACTTTGTTCATTCGCAAAAGAACAACAATTAAGGTAGCTTCAAAAGCAAAAGAAAAGACACTAAAAGGTTTAGAGTAATATGGACTGGATAATAAGGGGGCTTCTGCAATGGCATTTTTAATTTGATCAAATGCATACCTAGCAGGAGCAATCCATTTGACTTCATGGTTCCTTTTCAACATATAAGTTATGTCCTTAACTATTTCTGCGTAATTAGGGTAAACCCTCTAAAAAAATAATTTTGCCAAGGACATCTTGAAATTCCTTCTTGTTCCATGGTAATATGAGTGCCTGAATTGGTAAACTCTTTTAGGATCAATGCGTACTACTTCTTTAGAAATGATGTGGCCGAGCAGTTTTCATTCTTGGAGTGCAAACAAAGACTTCTTGGGATTAAGAGAAATCCCAAAGTTTTTGCACCTGTCAAAAACCTTTCTCAAATGCTTTAAATGCTTTTCATCAGAATTGGAGAAAATAATTAAATCATGTAAATAAATAACAAAAAATTTGTTGGTCTTACCTACAAAATTTAGGTGCATAGCATGTTGAAATGTGGCTCTAGCGTTAGTTAACCCAAAAGGCATCCATGCATACATGAATGTGCCCCATGGAGTAGTGAATGCATTTTTTTCTCGATCCTCTGGACTAACCAAAATCTACTTATATCCAGAAAAAACCATCGAACATGGAAATTCTATGGGCTCCTGAAACTTTCTGAAATAATTGATCCATCTTAGGTAATGGATAATTGCTTTTCAGGGAAGATTTATTCAAATTCCTAAAATCCACACATAATCTAATTTCACCATTATTTTTTCTCACTGGAACTGGATTGGATACCCAATCAAAGTGTCTCAATGGAAGTATTATTTTAGCATCCAGTAGCTTCTTAAGTTCTTTTTCAATTAAAGGAAGAAGGAAAGGATTAATTCTCCTCAATTTTTGTTTGAAAGGTTTTGCCTATGGTTTTAAAGGAATTTTGTGTTCAATAAGAGATGTATCATGTGTTTTAATTCATTATAAGACTAGGAAAAAACATCTTTGTAGGATTTAAGGAGTGTTAAATATTTGTCTTTAGCTTCCATTGACAAGGATGCAAAAAGTTTTAACATTTCTAATCTCCTCAAAACTTCCAATGTTATAAATTTCAATGTTTTCCTCATGTGAATCAGATAGTGAATTCTTGGGGACATCATTATGATCAAAGAACTTATAAAGAGGGATTAGCCCTTTTGGAATACAATTGTTAGATATTTGGATAATGCTATGACCAGCAATTTCAGATTCAAATTGTGATGTTTGATTTTTGTTGTAGATTTCAAGATTATCAAGTTGTTCTTCCTCAACTTGCATGTTTAAGAATTCATCAATGACTTGCAAAAAGGATTTTAGTTTCTCGTCATCATAAAAAAAATGTAGTGCTTAAGACTATCAACAATAGATGGTCTATAATTGACTTAAATTTGATACTAGACAAGCATTTTATTTGGAACTTTAAAGGAACTTGCAGAGACAACCAAGGAATTTGCATGCATGTTTTGATATCTAGGAATAGTGGTAATATTGAATTCTGAAAAGAAATTTTCAATTGATTCTAAAATATAATTCCTATAAGATCTTAATATGGGGTACTTAGTTTGACACTGATTCCTAACTTGTTTGACAATAAGTTCATAATCACTATGTACACTTAAGTTCTACACTTTAAGAATTCTTAATAACTCCAATCCTATTATAAAAGATTCATGCTCTGCTACATTATTAGTTACATCAAATTCAAGTTTGAATGATTCGGTAATATTTTCTTTATCTGGTGAAATTAATACAATTCCATCTCCCCTTCCTTTGAGTATGAATCATCAAAGTACAATTTCCAAATATTAGTTTCAATGGTTTTAGGTTGATCAAGAATGTTTTCAATAGTAAGTTGAGTATTTTGTGAATTATTTACTGATAGTTCAAAACACCCAAAGTCTTGGTTAACAACATAAATAGGATGATTCCTATCTTGATCATATCTCTAACTTTTTTATATGGCCTGAGATGCTCACCCCCATATACTGGAATAGTGGCATAAAACATATCCATTTGTAGGATTCCTACTAATTTAGCACAACAAGATCTTGACAGTAGCATGCCAAATTTTGGAGGGATGTCAGTGACTACTATGTCTGAAACCACACTTTTGATAGGGATCTAAGCTAAGGTAACCACCAAATATTTAATGAGTCTAAGACAAGGAACTTTCTTGGAGTCAAAAGTGTGAAGATCATGGTAAGTTCTAGCGACTTCTAATTGCAGCTGGTCCATGATTACTTCAGGCATTAGATTATGGGAAGCCAAGAATGTAACATCTAGTTATATAATAGGAAATCATGAATTTTCAGAGTCACGTAAAATGATGGTACATTCTCATCTATCATGTCAGAGCTACGACCAAAACCTACTGAGGGTTTTTCATCCTACAGGCTTATCACATCCCCTTCAACATCCACACTCGATGATTGAATCTATTTAGAAACTTGGTTCTTATACCCTGGGTTCTTTGACAATTCAGCTAGGGGAATTGGTATTTTAACTCTTTCCATTTCTATTTCAACATTGAAGGTTGTCAAAATGGTTTTAACAGTTTGGCTTGTTTCACCTATTTGATTCAATGGTTGAATGCTTGTTGTTTGGGTTTCAGTAGATTTGATCTAAGGTTCATTTAGATTGGGACTTTTTGGAGGTCTACTAGGCCCTGACCTAGGTCTTAGATTGTGTCTTCTATTCAATTATCCAATTAGGAATCCAGAGAAGGCCTGATATTTAGAAATTTGATTGTCTTCTTGATTTTTAGAAGAATGATTTGAAAGGTGAGAAACAATATCATTATGTACAAATGAAGAATCAAAATTATTTATATATTCAGAGATTATAGGTCCAATTTCATTGGTTGTGAATCATCAATCATTAGAGGAGATTGGATATTGGAATAGCTTTAGGCATCTGCAAAATTTGAGTTTGAGGGGCTCTTCTAAATTGATTTTGTGGTCTAGCATCAATTTTTTGTATCGTTCTAGGCTGAGTATCAATCTTCGAAATCCTATTAGAAAGGAAGATCCTTATTCCTTAACTTTCATTTTTCTTTCAGCCTTGGATTTGAGTTTAGATGAAGTTGATCTATTAGCCTCAACTTCTATAGCATTAGTTTGCATGTCATGTAAGGTAGGGTATGTCCTTTCCCTCAGCATGAATGCAAAGTAATCATCAAAGGCTTTGGAAAACCTAGTTTTTACTGTTGTAACCAGAGGTTTACAATCAGGAGGCATTTTGTGGTAAAGTTTATTAAATCGTTTAATGAAATTTGCCATAGGTTATCCATGGTTCCTTTGAAGCTCTTTAAACTCAATAAGATACTAAACTAGATCCTTTTTAACACCCCACCGATCCTTGAATATAGTAGTTAATTCATTCCAAGAATAAACTGAATCATCTCTTAGTTGTCTAAACAATATCCTAACATTTCCCTCTAAAGACTGAAAAAATAAATGCATATATACATCATCATTATCTATACTCATATTATCTGCAAAACCTAGAAATGCAGTTAGATGATCTTCTATAGAAAAACTAGTTTCCCGATTAAACCTATGCAGGTGTTTCAAATACCCATAAGGAAAATTGTTGAGTTGGTTGGGAAGATGCAGGGCAGCATATCTAGCTGGAATTATAGGTTGAAAGGCCATATATAAATATGAAGAAGAAGATGATTCAGTGGAAGATGAAGGGGTAGGGGATGATGCAGTGCAGGATGAAGAGGAAGGTGGTGAAGCAATGGGTGATGATGGAGGTGTAAACGTGGGAGGAGGAGAATGGGAAAGTGGAGGATCCCTAAAAGTTTTCAAAGGTGTTTTAATTACTAACTTCCAAACCTCTTTTTCAACCTTCTCTTTAATTTTAAACAAGGGGTTTGAATATACAAAGAAGGTTTCTTTAGGTTGGGTAGAAGTAGATGGAAATGTATAATGAGTGGGGGAGATAAAATTAGTTGGTTTTAGCTCTGGTAAATGTACATTGAGTTCTTCCTCTGACTTGGTTGAATCCAAAAATATTTCAGGAAGTTTGTATGATTCCTAAGATTGGACTAAGAGAGCTTACTGTAGATCAACTCCTTTAGATAAAAGTTCCAAAACCCTAGGTGTTAGATCGGCAAAATATAAATGGGATGATATAGAGATAAAGTGATGAGAAGCTAAAATATCTTCAGGTTGTAATGGTACAAAAGAGGAAGAAGAAGATTCAAGTCTCCTTCTAAACGTGGACTCTCTCACTAGTCTCTTTGGGTTAGATAAAGGAGATATATTTTGAGAGTCAGAGTGAGATCTGGTATTTCTTAAAGGAGCCAACATGGTCTAGTGGAGTTGCAAGGTGAATGATTTTTAACCTAAAATTTTTTTATTCACCTTAAAGAAAAGGTTTTTAATCATTGTCCCAGGGAAACTAGTTCAATTTTCGCTCCTCGGCAACGACGCTAGTCTGATGTAGTCCTCTGATATGACTCTAGGTTAGTTACTCATGCCAGAGCATCTAAAATGTGTTGTTTGTTTTTAAGTTTTATGGATGACCAATGTGATGAATTATTGAAAACATGTGCTTAAGCCCTAACAGTTACTAAGCTAGATGAAAGGGCTTCTTTTTGTCTAGCTATAGTTAATTGATTTAAAATGTGTGAATAACAGAATATCGATGAAATATAACTTGCTAAGTATTCAGAAAAAATACTTGATTGGTTATAAGCAAAGAATATAGGAAAACAATGTTTCCTGTACAACAAAATATATTTAAACGAACGCAGATTTATGCGACAATTAATTGATATAGAGGAGTCTATAATAAAAAATAGTCTTATAAGCTAGTTGATGAGCCCGAGAAATGGGTAACTTTATGAGCTCATTATGCCTATTATTTTCATTTAATCTGCCATTCTAAATAGTTTTGTGCATGTTTTTGAATATATTTATGTCAATAGAGTGAATGGGGATAGTCACTTTGCCACATAGTCTAATGAGTGTTTATTGCAGATTTTTTGGACAATTTTGGACAAGGACCAAGCATTTATGAGCAGAATGGTAGCCAAACTCGAGGAAACAGGGATGAGGACTTATATGAGGGGTGTCTCCTTCATTAATGATCCCTTCCTCGAGTTCTCCATCAGGAGCTCAGAGTGCAAGGGCCCACATTGATGATTCTAAAGGGCAGCCGAGCAAGTCAAGTAAGGTTGTTGTTATCTTCAGTTCTAGGTAGCCAAGTCCCTTATGTTTAGGAGAACTGTTGGGCGTCCCAAATTTTATAAATAAGAAGGCTTCAAGACTCAATAATTTATCCATTTGACAGTCTATTTTCGCATTTTTGTGCAATCTTGTACTCAGCTCATTTTTGAGCTCTTTTTGCAGACAGTTTTGTGATGTAAGTATTATTTTTTGATCAATGAAGATGAATCCAGCTTTGAACCAGCACTGATATTTTGTAGAGGGATGCAACTCATGGATTAGGGCCCAACCCAAGTTGCTTGTACCTCCTTTTTGTATTTATATGCTTTTTCTTGCATCCATAAGATAATTTCTGTTGTTTAGGTTAAATCTTGCTTTGGTAAATTAGGTTGCTTTTGATGGTTAGAATAGTTGTTCTTGCTTCAAGTTGCTTAAGAAGTTTGTTGTAGTAATAGAGAAAGATCCAAAAAGGCTACCAGTAGGCCTTGATCTCCTTTCTCCCTCCTTGGGACTATGATTTGAGGTCAAGGCACTACTGCTGCCACCAAAAACATAGTCTTTGCTCTTCTAATGCAATTGCTAGTGTGATATTTCAAGTTGGAGAAGTTGATATTAGATTAGATTCACATGCTTAGATCATTTCATGTTCATTTATCATGGTTTTCTCATATCAATTTTTGTTCACAAAGCTCTGTTCAATACTTTTCTAGTCTTAGGTCGAATTTTAGGACAAAGTAGATAAAACTTTGTTTTTCAGTTCTTGTTTGGGTCAGATTTGAGTAGTAAGTGTGTAGCTCATTTATAGGACATTTAAACTTATCATTCCTCCATAGCATATCCTGTACTAGTTCACGATTCAGATATTTCCCCACTCATTCACCATATTTTGCCGATCTGCCCTAATTCCTGCATTTTTCCATAAAGTTGCTTTCTTGCCCCCTTGAAAAAATCAACCTATCTCCTTCATTCATGATCTTCCTTGACAAGTCATAGACCCCTCAACACCTTCATCAAACCTTTATTTCCCCTTTTCCCATCACATTTCCACCTTCACACCTCCTAAAACCACTTTCAACCTCCTCCTGTAGATCCTACTGTAGAATCTCCTTTAGATCCCCTGCAACCTCTTGTAGAAGTTCATGCGAGCAATTTTTCAACGTTTGATCACAATGGAAGTCTCCAGAAGGGTACTAAGGACTTATTAGGACCCCTCCACACTTTCCTTACCATCTGTAAAGGCCCACTCCATCTTCCTTTGCCACCAGACCTCTACATAGTCTCAACCAGTCAAATCACAAGCATAATAATTCCACATAAAAATACTCAAAAGTACAGAAAGATTATTTCTCCTCATTTCTCTTCAAAAGTAGCTTGAATAAATGCAATTTACCTTTTCAATAGTCAATGGCACCCATTCCAGTAGTCTACATTCCTTTTCTTGCAAAATTAGGGTTTTCTAGGGATTGTTAGGGTTTCCTAGGGTTTGTGTTTCATTGTAGTTTTCCTTCTCTCTCTGTAAGTAGAATAGCCCCTGTAGAGTTAGCATCCTTTCATGACAGTTAAAGCTTCTTCTGAGAACTCATAGAAGTTGGCTTAAGCTCCTAGCGAACTTGAACCAGCTGATCAAGTGACATCATGTAGTAAGAGCTAGTACTTGTGCACACAACACCATCGCTTCCAAGTTTGTTACAAACTATCGGGTTGATAAATGTAAAGAAAGAAGCCTCAAGAGTTGCAACATTACTGCTGCAATACTGGAGCTCACCACTAGTCCCTAGTTATTGCTGATAGCTTCAGATGGGATTTAAGATTGAATGATACTCAATATGATCTTACCTGGACCTCTGCATAAAGACTTAAATATACGAAGAAAAGCATAATGAAATAATCACATATAACAAAATTATTGGGAGAAAAACTATAGAAGGAAAATTCAGAATCCTTTGATTAACTTGGCAAATCTCTAGCTCGGTAAAAATTAGGTTCTAAAAGCTCATCCAAGGGTTCAACACTTTATAACTCGAACGAGGAATTATTTATAAAAAATTTCTCCTAGATATTTTCAAAACAAAAATACAAAAATAGCACAAAATTATAGGAATTCCAAAACTGCTAAGTGTTGGCACTATTCTTTAGGAATCTGTTGATGATGTGGTCCCCAAAAAGTGTTGCCTAGATGTTTGTTAGTTGTTGATGAATGTTACTTGATAACATCACACAAGTGATCCCAATTGATCTTCACTCGGTATAGCAAGATTTACCATTTTCCTGTAGACTTCATCAACCTCGGTGTACTTCTCAAAAGTGGGCTTATTTACAAAAATGTGTTTAATCTCATGCTTTATAGTCAAGTTTAAATCTAAATATTCTAAAATTTATTTCCATGTAATATGACCCTTTATGTCTGCAAAACTTTCTTGATCAATTTCTATAGTGTAAAACTTTTGATAGTATTCCTCCTACTAATCAACTTGTTATTTGGGGCCACTAATCCTGGCATTCCTCGATAATTAAGTGAATTCAACTTAAATGAAACCTTTGGACATAAGTCTTCAAGTTTTGGCACTTAGTTTCTAGTTGAATCATAACGTTCCTTTTCTGCAAAACCTTCTTGATCTCCATAATGGTTTTTGTTCAGTCTAGAACATCAATATGCTCCAACTCAACCCTGGTTTTTGAATTAAGAGCTCTAACCATGTCTAAAGCTTCACTTTGTTTGTCTTTAAGAAGTTGCTTCACTTCATCAATGGCTACCTGGCATCTATTTATAATTGCCTTCTTCTCAAATATGATATGAATGAAGGGCCATACTTCAATTATGGCCTCACTAATATATACCCAAATGATTTCCTTGGCTTGGGCCAAGGTTTGAGCCATCAAAGACTCACTCCGCAACTCTTCAATTCTTCTGTTCAACCTGTGTGTTTTCTGCATTTCTTCAACATACAAAGTATCAATGTTTATCTTCTCAATTTGAAGATTTTTGAATTTCTTATGAAGCCTTTCATTTTCTTGCTTCTGGTGAGTCATATGCTCTATGATTTTGCTTAAATACCCTATTGTTTATGTAGATTCTGCTGTGGTTGATGTAGATTCCCCTATTGTTCCGAACATTGCAATAGGAATAGTTCTGATGAGAACTATAGCTAACTAAGTCAATTGCTCTTTTTCCCTAAGGAAATTCTCAATTTTCTCCTCCATGATATTTATTGGTACATTATACTCAATGATGAGTTTGAGCATTTCTTCCTTGTGTTGTTCATTTTCTGCTATCTTCTTGGTTTGTGGGTCCTCTGTAGAAGGAAATTTCAATTGCTTCCTCAATGATGTAATATCAATATTTTTATTTTTGATAATATCTTTAGCAACTTTAACATCAGTAGATCATATTCAGTTTTAATTTCTAAGTCCTCTAATGACTTGATCTTGTTATCCTTTGCTAAAGATAATATTTTCTCAATCTTCAATTGTGACTGCACATTTGATAGAACAATTTTGATTTTTGACAATGCAATAGTTGTATTGGTCATGGTTGAGAAAATCATCTCACCAGACTACCTATGCATGTCCATTTGATCAATGGGATGTATCTGATTAGCATCAAAATAAAATACAGTCTTCTTGTAATCAGAAGAATGCTTACGAAAAGGCACTTGAGCTTGCAGAAAAAAACCATTTGCATTCTTCCCTTTTCACTGTCAAAGGTTGTCAACAACCTATGTTGTGAAGTAGAAGTATGCTTCCAAAAGTGTGCATAAACATTTTCTTTTAAAGCTTCATTCTTCTTCTTAATTTCAAGGAAATTAGTGAAGAAATTTGGCTCCTCTGTTTCACTTGGTCTGGTAGATTGAGTGATCTCTAACAAATTTTGTGAAGCAGAAGAGGAAGATGGAGTAGTGATTACAAGTTCTTATGTCCCTATGGAAACCTGTGAATCATCCAAATTGATGATAATAGATTTCTTCTGACCCTGAGTAGTAGTAGTGCCTTTGAATTCAGTCCTTGATTTCTCCTGATAGTGAATGAATTCCTTTTCTCCAACTACTGATGATGAAGATCCTTCACTGGGCCTCTTGTCATGATCGGTTTGAGAAGAACGAGTTTGAAGAGTAGAAGGAGGTAAAACCTACTCTTCTTATTCTTGAAGAGTATTCTCTTCCCACTGTTCTTGATTTCTGAACTTCTCAATCGCTAGTCTTGGTGTATGGTTGTAAGGTGTGGTTTTGAGTTCCAGTCTTAAGTATGAGATAATACTGAATGGGTCATAATACTAAGTGAATTTTGGTTGAAAACCCATCTATTTTAGTAGTGCGTCTAATTCTAAACCTGCTGATCTAGTATTACAAATGAATGCTCCTACCTATGCCTTTATCTTGAAATATGATCTCCTCTTCCCCGAAATAAAATGAAGCTCATCCATATTCATCATTTTCCTAATATATTCCGGGGATAAAATTCTCATTCAAACATATTTGGGAAATTTATATGGAGCCAATTCGTAGCCATATACTTTGATCTGTGTGTAGTTATAGTAAATATACCAGTCTCCTATTCTAACTTGATCAGTGAGATGCAATATCATTTTGATTTCTATACTAATCTTGGGTTCACACTAGCTGTTGAGAAGCTTTGAAACTGGGTGAATGAAACAATCAATGAAGTCTGGAAATTTGAACTCAGTTGAGTTCTTCCTAACCAATGAGGTCCACTGTGTGACTGCTTGATTCTCTTGCTAACATCCTGCTTGTCCAAAACAATAGCTAACTTGTCTCCCTGCTGAAAAATAAACATATGAACCAGCACAAAGGAGTATTTAAACACGCTTTCAGTACTGATATTCATCAATTTCTCATGCATAATTGTAAAAATTTTGAATAATATGACACTTATTCACAACGATTATCCTGATTATACAATATTTTCATAATGATGCATAATACATAACCTCCTCTACTATTGATCATCAATTTTGCAGAATCAGAAACATACCCATGCGCACATTGAAACATCAATCACACATATCAACATAGTATGTACCAGGGGAAGCATCTAGCTGAAAACCCCTCAACTATCTGTATATTATATTGATTGAGAACATGTAAAAATACATAGTACAATACTCCTCGCAAGTACTTAGTACTATCTCCACCTGTTACGTACAAACTAGCTCATATCTAAATCAATCACATGCTCAAATCTCCTCTGCTGCTTGCCTACCTCCACTGTGCAATCCTGCATGAGAATAGAATGAGAATGGATGATCCAAACTCGTATTTCCCTTGTGTAACACTACACAATCCTCATTGGAAATATCAATCCAATGATTGTACAAATCACATGCACAACTATAGTCACAACTGATAGGTGTCTTGCCCTTTCACTCACCTCTAACACTTGTCTCCACTGAACTGTCCATGCACTGAGTTAATTGATGTATTCTTTAGTTGATTTATGATTTAATAATTAGTGAATTAATTAATAATTAATTCACACCACTCGTCATTAGTCTATTTGTTAGTTAGACTAAATACAACTAGTTCAACTAAGTCAAATTGAACACAAATCCATCAACTCCTCAATCAACTCCACAAAACTCAATCACTTGAGTTCTAATTGAAGTCATTCATGTAATAGCTCAAGTAACCCATAAGAAAAGCATATTTCCTTCAGGCAGTTGCATGTGCCACATCTGTAGCTCGAACTGAAGTGCTCTAAGAGAATAAGATAATGTTTATCGTCCAAATATTATTAAGAGCTAATAATATTTGACTGTTCTATATTTAGACTGGCAGTCTAAAAAAAGACTCCGCCCATATGTCTAAAAGTAGAGGTCCATCTATTTTTACGAACATGACCAATCATCCACAAATAGCAGCATCTTGCAACTCATAGATAATGATCCATATGTCTAAAAATAGACTTTGTGCCAAAAATAGCTTGTGGGCCCACTTAGTGAAGGCGACTTCTTCTCACTAAGCTCCATCATCTTGTTGCATTTTCAACACTCCCTCTCTACAAGATATGGATTATCTGTAACCCCTATCCTATCTCTGTGGTATTCGAATTTTCTCCTGGTGAGTGCCTTCGTCAAGATATCAACATCATGATCCACTGTGGGAATATATGAAAGTAACATGATTCTCCGCTGCACACAATCTCTGATATGATGGTACTTGATGTGAATGTGTCTGTCTGTTGGGCTCCCTACCCAATCTGCATCCGTGAAGCCACATAGCTTCACCTCATCCTCCTGTCTATACCAATCTCTGGATTGTGGTACATCGGGTCGTGTATTGACCAGATACATAAGCGACCCCACCAACTGTCGATAAATAGTGGCATCCACTACCTCCACTAAAGTAACATCCTCAATGACTCGGTTGAGGAACTTAGTATTCACATCCATTTGATGGATGTGCCACCCTATCTGGTTCCTGTTGCGCTTTTGCCCTCTGATGGTTGGCGCTGCATGAGTGGTCTCTTCCACTCCATGAACTTCATCTTGTCGCTGATCCACATCCTAAAGCTCATCCTTAGGAACTAGTAGCTCCTCATCTACATGCAAGTGTGGTTCCCTCTCAAGTGAACACTTCATGGCTTTCTCCTCCTGAAATTTTATATCCCGTCGCACAACAGTCTTGTGACTGTCTGAAAAATACACACGATACTTATGTGGCATATCAGTGTACCCCACAAATATCCCAAACTCTGCAGTCGGCTCCAGCTTCTTCCTGGCATCCTTCATCACATGCATGTAAACATGAGAACCAAAAATCCTCAAATGGGAAATATTAGGCCTCTTACCAGAATAAGCCTCCTTGGGTGTACTCATGCCAAGTATCTTGTGAGGACAACGGTTCTACACATATAATGCAGTATTGCATGCCTCTGCCCACAAGTGAAGGGGTAGGCTCTGATCATGAAACATCGCCCATGAAGCACCCACGATCATTCTGTTCTTCTGCTCAGCAACCCCATTCTGTTGTGGGTTATGGGGAGCTATGAGCTCTCTTCGAATCCCTTCTGTGCTGCAGAAGTCATTGAAATTGCCAGAGATGAATTCACCACCATTGTTGCTCCTAAGAGCCTTCACCTTCTTCCCCGATTCCTTCTCGACCAGTGCTTTGAACTCACAAAACTTTGAGTATGTCTTGCTCTTCTTCTGCATGAAGAAGATCCAACACTTTTGGGAGAAATCATCAACAAAGATCACATAGTACCTGTGCTTTGTTGTCGAAGCTACTGAGAAAGGTCCACACACATCTATGTGAATTCTCTCAATGATCGTGGCGGTGTGACTATCCTTCTCATGAAAGGTGGCTTTCACAAATTTTCCCAAAATACACCCCTTGCACTGATCTGACTGCGCACGAGTGCCTTTAGGAAGCCCAGTAGAGATCTGCTGTAGTATCTTCAAGGCTCCATGGTGAAGGTGGCCCAATCTCTGGTGCCACATCTCGCCATCATCCCAGCTCACCACTCCTTCTGCCTTGCATTCCATTGCTGAGCAACCATCTACATTCAGCTGATAAAGGTTCTTGACTTGAACCCCTATCTTCCGGGTTTCTCCAGTTGTCTTACTGCACAGAAAAGCCTTTCCCTCACTGAAAACAACATCATATCCCTTTTCTTCTAACATCGCCACAGAGATAAGATTCTTCTTCAATCCTAGAACATGCATCACTTCCTTTAATACGAAGGGTTTACCAAACTCGCTCTCAAAGGAAACGGTACTGATACCGGTCGTATTGTATCTACCATCATCACCCATCTTGATGTGCACCCTAAGATCTTTATCATCCAAATCAGAAAGTAAATCTCGATCTCCTGTCATGTGACAAGACGCACCACTGTCCAAGAACCATACCGATCCCATCACACTTGATACCAAGCATGCGATTAGCAAAAAATCCAGCTCAAACTGCGAGGCTAAGGCCTCTCCCACTGCAAATCCGGTAGCTTGCTTATTTTTCTTCGTCTGCGGACAATTTGTGGCATAGTGTTCGTGCTGGTGACAGTGAAAGCACTTCACCTTGGACATGGCTTGCTTCTTTCCTTTCGCACCGAAATGAGAAGATTTCTTGTTCTTCCCCTTCTTTGCTATGGCAACCAAAAAGAAATTTTCTTCATCAGATGCCTTTGATGAAGATTCATCCCTGGTATTCTACCTAATCTCCTCTTGCACAAGATTCGACCAAAGTCTCTCCCATCCTGGAAATTTCTCCCGACCATTAACAAAGTCTTCATAGGAATGCCAACTCTTCGGAAGACCAAGGAGAGCCAAGCTCACCAAGTCCTCATCATCAAAAGTCACCCCCACACTTCCCAGCTCATCCCAGCATTGGGTGAACTTCATGAGATACTTGGGCATACTGTTTCCTTTCTCACACTTTATGTTTCTGAGTTTATCCTTGAGCGCCAACTTCCTCCAGTCACTCTTACTTTGGAATAGATCTATCAATGCTTTCTACATCAAGTATGGAGAAGCCTTTCCATGGAGGTTGGACACAATGTGATCCCTCACACCCTCCAACAGAATCCTTTGACACTTTGCTGTCTTCTTTTGCCAATCCCCGACTTGAGTAGCATCAGTAGGTTTTGGGACATCTGCATCTATGAACCCCTTCAACCGATTATCATCTAACACCGCCTCCATCCTGTCCTTCCATGCAATATAGTTCAAGCTGCCCTCAAGGGCGTACTCCAATCGCAATCCATTGAAATACATTTCAACTTTGACACCAAGAAAGCACTGCTAGAATTTCGAATTCCACCAGCTCAAAACTTGACCTCTTCTAATCTAAAATTCGTGAGAACAAAGTATTTCTCATATAGAGATTGACTGTATGGGCATTCACCATATATATCACCTTCCAAAAGAAGGATGAATCCAGAGGCTACCTGGCCCGATTACAGACTCTGCCTGAAGAAATAAAATGTAATCACTTCCTGAATAATAGATTTGATGATCAATCCTCGCTTTGATATCCTATAGAACTTTTTCTACAAATCAACCAACTCTGATACCATGTAGAAATTTTGAATAATATGACACTTATTCACAGAGATTATCCTGATTATACACTATTTGCGGAGTCATGCATAATACATAACCTCCTCTACTATTGATCATCAATTTTGCGGAATCAGAAACATTCACATGCGCACATTGAAACATCAATCGCACATATCAACACAGTATATCACGGGGAAAGCATATAGCTGAAAACCCCCAACTATCTGTATATTATATTGATTGATTACATGTAACAATACATAGTACAATACTCCTCGCAAGTACTTAGTACTATCTCCACTTGTTACACACAAACTAGCTCAGATCTGAATCAATCATAGGTTCAAATCTCCGTCGTTGCTTGCCTGCCTCCACTGCGCAATCCTGCATGAGAATAGATGAGAATGTCTGATCCAAACTCGTATTTCCCTTGTGTAACAGTACACAATCCTCATTGGAAATCTCAATCCACTGATTGTGCAAATCTCATGCACAACTATAGTCACAACTGACAGTTGTCTTGCCCTTTCACTCACCTCTAACACTTGTATCCACTAAATTGTCCATGCATTGAGTTAACTGATGTATTCTTTAGTTGATTTATGAGTTAATAATTAGTGAATTAATTAATAATTAATTCACACCACTCATCATTAGTCTATTTTTCAGTTAGACTAACTACAACTAGTTCAACTAATTCAAACTGAACACAACTCCATCAACTCCTCAATCAACTCCACCAAACTAAATCACTTGAGTAACTGAAGTCCTTCATGCAATAGTTCAACTAACCCATAAGAAAAGCGTATTTCCTTCTGACAGTTGCATGTGCCACATCCATAGCTCGAACTGAAGTGCTTCAAGAGGATAAGATAATGTTTATAGTCTAAATATTATTAAGAGCTAATAATATTCGACTGTTCTATATTTAGACTGGCAGTTTAAAAATAGACTCCGCCCATATGTCTAAAAATAGAAGTCCATCTATTTTTACCAACATGACCAATCATCCATAAATAGCATCCTGCAACTCATAGACCATGATCCATATGTCTAAAAATAGACTTTGCGCCAAAAATAGCATGTGGGCCCACTTAGTGAAGGCGACTTCTTTTCACTAAGCTCCATCATCTTGTTGCATTTTCAACAAGTTAGTGCACACTCTCTGTAATGGTTTTTTTGTTGCTATGGAGTACCAAAGACACCTTCCTTGGAGTTGGTTATTACCTACAAGGAAAGTACAAACAATTAGTTGTTATTGGTGGATAAACATAGATAAACAAAGAACTGCAAGTAATGGAAACAATGCATACATAAAGATAAACTAGAAACTACAAAAAATAACAGATGAATAATGCTTAATGAAGCAAACACATCAACAAATTAATGGAAAATGGTTCCCTTTATTGACTGTTGAATCTAGAATAGATACAATAGATGAATAAAAGACACCTGGAGAGAATTGTTTGAGCAACGATGCTAAAAAATCCTCAACAAGGAAGTTCCTTTCCTCAATCTCCTTGCAAGCTCTTTCTCTTTCTCAGAGAAGTATGAAGACTCTCTCAAGGATGAAATCCTCTTCTTAATGAAATGCTTGATTGCTAGGGAGAAATTTTGGAAGCATGATAATGATTTTCTTCTTCTTGTTATTAACTCTCCTTGAATTTGAACTTATAGAGTTTCTTAGACACTCGTCCTCCCCTTGGCTCATCAATGTGTTGGCTAACCTCATAAATGAGATGAGAGATACCATTTCCTTTCATTTAAGGGTTCTTGGGGCTCAAGGATCAAATTGTCAGCCCATCATGTCAAGATTTAGAGTGTTTCTTGAGCAAGTTTGCAGCCCGAGGTGCTGATTGAATTTTTCGTGATCATGTGGCTATTGAATAAATAGGCATACGACCATTAATTTCTAGTAATGGTGCACCCACGTGGTTCAATTTTTTTACTTGAACTTTAGGAAAGATTTATATTTTTGGTCTTCATGGTGCTTATAGCTGAAAATGTCACCTTTGTATGTGTTGACCACTAACTTTGAGTGTCTTCTAATGCGTACAGATGAGTGTACAATTTTCGCATGATAACAATTGCCCCTTTTTGTTGCTATGGAGTACCAAAGACACCTTCCTTGGATTTGGTTGTTACCTACAAGGAAAATATAAGTAATTGGTTGTTGTTAGTGGACAAACATAGATAAATAAAACATTGCAAGTAATGGAAATAATGAATATATAAACATAAGCTAGAAACTACACAAAATAAAACATGAATAATGCTTAATGAAGCAAACACCTCAACAAAGTAATGGAAAAGGGTTTCTTTTATTGACTTCTGAATGTAGAAGAGATACAATAGATGAATAAAAGACACTTGGAGTGAATTGTTTGAGCGATGGTGCTAAAAAATCCTCAACAAGGAAGTTCGTTTCCTCAATCTACTTGCAAGCTCTCTCTCTCTCTCTCAAAGAAGTATGAAGACTCTCTCAATTATGAATCCTCTTCTCAATGAATTCTTGATTGCTAGGGAGAAATTTTGGCATCATAACAATGCTTTGCTTCTTCTTGTTTTTATCTCTCATTGGACTTGCATTTGTAGTGTTTCTTGGACACTCCTCCTCCCCTTGGCTCATCAATGTGGTGGTTCACCTCATAAATGAGATGACAACTACCATTTCCTTTCCTTTAAGGCTTCTTATGGTTCAAGGCTCAAATTTGTCAGCCCATCATGTCAATATTTAGAGTGTTTCTCAAGTAAGTTTATAACCCAAGGTGTTGGCTGGATTTTTTGCAACAACATGGCTATCGAAGAAATAGTCGCGTGATTGTTAATTTCCAGTAATGGTGCACCCGGGCGTTCAATTTTTTAACTTGAACCTTAGGAAAGATTTTAATTTTTGGTATTCATGTTGCTTCCAGCTAAAAAATTCACCTCTGTATGTGTTGATCATTGACTTTGAATGTATTCTAATGCATATAGATGAGTGTACAATTTTCACATGATAACAATTGCCCCCTGATTAATGAGGTTAGGAGCACGCATATAGCCGAACCGCATCACATTTTTTTGTTGACCTGACTAAGAGTCTTACCAACTTCTTGAGAGATTGAATAACTTACAACATAGATGATTAGGGAAAATATTTTATTAAGAACTAAAGAGAACCATTCTCTGAAGAGATACTAATACAAAAGTTTCTACACGAGGCAAGAACATCCCATGCTCATTATGATGACTAATAAATAAGTGTTACAATCATACAGGAAATGGTAGTATCAGGTCAACGTTGATGTGGCTGACATGTTGATGGTTGATGACGATAACTGCCTACACCCTCAGGGGCATCTCTGACAAATAGACAGAACTGGTGCCCCCATGCATCCAAGGTGAAGCAATACTAAATGAGGTGCTTTGGGATGCATGGATATTGACTCTGGGTACCTCCCATGAATCAAAATGTAATCACTGCTGAACGGGGTGCTAAGGGATGCATGGGTCTTCAATTAAATGAGAGAACTGCAACGGTCAAAAAGTACGATACTACCCCGAAATGAAAAAATTTGCTAGTGTTGAATTTCAAGGAGGGCGATGACATTAATGGAAAATGATGATTCCCATTGTGCCACCCGAGGTTGTCCCGTAAAGAGGGAAGTAACCAAGGTACTCATTCAATCCTAGAATATGGGTGTTGAAGTCGATAGGAAATTTTTTTTAACCACGTTAAATGTTGATCAAGGGAATCATTACGAATGAATACATATGGTTGTAACGTTGTGGGTCATAGAGGCATGATAACAAGAGTTGATAGTATGGGTAGATAAAAAAAAATGCTTGAGATTGGAGTTGTAATGCAAGTGGCAACAATCAAAATAATTTATCAAGGGGAAATTCCCCTGGAGTCAGTAGAACATCTAGGGAGGGTATGAGCATGTTCAGACTAACGTGATAAATAATGAATGAAAGTAGATCATGGTGTGGTGGTATAAACAAGCTCCAACCAAGGGAGACTAGGGACTTCCACCGAGTAACTGACACTAGAACTATGGATGGGAATTATTTTCCTAAAAAATATTTGTACACTTTCCAAAAAAAATGTAAAAAGTGGTTTGGTATGTACAAACACATAGACGGTTGCCCTAAGAAAATGGTGGCCTGTGTTGAAGCCCAAAATTGCCTCTTTTTTACCACTTTCTTACACTCCATCCTCCTTCTTTTTTACTCTAATAACTCTAAATTGGGCACCAGTTTACAAGGTCTATGTCATCGCAGGTATCTAATCATCTTCTATTTCATAAGTATCATTTTTCTTTATTATTTAACTTAATATTTGCATGAGCTACTAGATTTCACCAATTCTGCAGCTAATGACTGATTCTATAGCAAAATTGAAGGTTTGACAGGTTCTGAAACTCCAGCCAAGGAACAAGACATATGTCTAGGTGGAAAATAGTTGGAACAATGATTTGTACCTACCTTCGTAACCTATATCGATAAGGAAAGCACCGTAGCAGCTCAGTCAATGAAAAATTTAGCCACTGAGGAAGGCGAATCAGGTGAGTGAGGAATTAGTGAATGCATATATTCAACCTCATGATTTTCTTTGCTGACAGAAAATCATGAGGAAATCACGTTATGTTATCTCTTCATATGAATTTTAATCACTGTCAAGTAGGGTAGGGTCGTAATACTATGAAAAATTTATTCGTAAAAGATTATAAATCTACCTCTTGGTATGACAGTCATAGACTTGGATATTGTTTTTAAAACTATGTTTTTGCAATTAAAAAATATGTTTCATTTCATCCTTTCGCTGTGTGATTTATACATGCATATATAATCTTTTGAAGGAGTCGTGCTATCACCTACTTCTCACATGAGGGCCCACTGGAGTTGTAAGGTTTTACTATTTTCAAACTAACATTTCAATTCCACATTCTATATTGTGCTTAATTCATTTATTTCACTAAAATTTTGATTGTTAATGAATACTTTTAACAATGGTCATAGAGTTGATAGTAGAGTACATTTTATTTAATCATTTTGCTGTAGGATGAACAAGTGAAGCCAAGATCTCTTATGCACATGAAAGTAGTATAACAAGATGTGGATTGATATATATTTGTAGTATGGTTTTTTGAGTTATAGTTGTGTGAACAAGATTTCAATTTAAGTATAGAGTTAATTTCTCTTTCTGTTAGAGTAATTTAGATTTGGTTTCATTATCAAGTTTTCTTTCAAGCAAGAGTGTGTGTTTGATTTAATTTCAAGAAAGTGTGTGTGTGTGATTTCATTTCAAGCAAGTGTGATGTTTATTTCAAGAAGAGTTTGATCTTTCTTTTAAGCAAGAGAAATAGTTTTGATTTCATATTTACTTTCATACTTTTCTAAATAAAACATGTGCATTTCAGTGTCTCAATTTAATTTAGGAATTGTTTGAGTGATAAGGACTCCTAGCACAGACACTGCACATACATTTCATCAGTTTACTAGCCCTGGTTGATAATTCATGTAAGTAATTTAACACCAATTAAATTACCAAACATTTTGGTGTCGTTGTAGGGGAAGTGTATATAGGAGTCTTTTTCTTTTCATTAAAAAATAAAATAAAATAAAATAAAATGATATGCATAGGGAAAGATATTCTAGTGGTAGATTTGTAAGTAGAGGTAGGAGTTCGATTCCAACATCATCACTCACCCCACCGCCACCTCGTAGTGCCACACCATCCACCAAAACTCATATTCCATCAATTGTAGGCAGACATATACTTCCTGAGGTACTTAGATCTGAAATCCAACCTAAATATTCACCAACTTCCTCCACTGAAGTTGTAGTAGAAGAAGAATATCCTACATCCCCAACTGAAGGAGTAATTTTTTATCTTCAACTGGATAACAACTTCTAGGACAAGAACTAGAAATCCCTAGTGAATAGGAAGAAGAAGAAACCTATTTTAATATTCCATTGATATAATAACCAAAGGAGCTAAAGGAGGAATTATTAATCTAATTTTGGAACCTTACATTAGTTCTGAGGAATCTACAATGGCAAGAGAAGGGGAAGGAGAAGTACACAATGTGAATGGAGAACAACCTAAGATTGGAGGTGGAAGAGGAGGAGATAGAGGAGGTGGAATAGGTGGAGGAAGAGGAAGAGGAGGTGGCAGAGGAGATCCATAACCTTTTGGATTTCTCATCTTCGATGAAGATACCACAACCACAATGAAAAATATCTCACCCTCCATCCTTCCTAAATTTCATGGATTAAGAAATGAGGATACTGAAACATTTCACTTTGAGTTTGAATTCTTATGTAGATCCTATGACTACTTGCTTAATACTCAAAAGTTTAAATTGTTTCCATCCACTTTTAAGGATGCAACATTAAAATTGTTATGGGCTTAGGAGTACATTCTATAAGAACATGGGAACAAATGAAAAATGCATTTTTAGAAAAATACAAGGATTATTTATGCCCCATAACCTTAAAGATGAAGTCTTTAAAATGATGCAAAAAGGAGATGAAAATCTTGAAGATTTCATTGAAATATTTTCTTATAATGTGAAAAGGGCTAAAATGCATAATCTAGATGAAGAAACTTTGAAAACTCTCTTACTAAAATCTACCAGAGATAAGTGGATCGATCTTCTCAATTTGATGGGTAAAGGAGATATTTCTCAGTTATAATTTGGAGATATTTATGAGTTATGCATACACATTTCAAGAGGAAAGGTGAGAAGTGGGAAAAATTGAAGAGATATTGTTATGTCTAGGATTAATAAATATCCAGTTGGGACAATAAGTAGGGCTGAAATATGCAATTTGTTTGACAACTTTAAAACAAATATTTTGGGGAGTCTTAGTGAACAAATAGATACCCTTAAATTAAAAAAAAAACAAAAGGATGAAAATGTTGCATTATCTATATTTTGTCCAAAATTTAGAAAGAAGCATGCCTTGAGAGAATGCCCTCTTGACTTAAAAAGCATGGAAACCTATGTTATATGTGCAAAAAATTATGATACAAAGGAATGTCCTTCAATATCGTGTATTAAAGTTGTCTATCAAGAGGAAGTAATGCCAAATCAAGTATAACCTATTTGTTTTATTGCCAGGAGACCATGGAAAAATCCACAATCGAATATGACCCAAGGTTTCAACACTCAAACATATGCACAACCATCACAAAGTAATTGCACTACACTCATGACTTGGAAACCTTGGCCTCAACCTTGGGCACAAGGATGGAAAAATCCTTATTGAAAGTACCCTCAATATCCTCAATTTCAAAAACCTTACCCTGTTTTTCCACCACAATATTTTCCTCAGCCTGTTCAACCCTCTCAACCTCAAAATCCAAATCCACAACTTTCATTATCATTTCCACAAAAGCCAAATCATCTGCTTGTTTAGCCACTTCCAAATCCAAATAAGAAAAATTCATAGCCTGTTCACAACATGGAAGGACATAATTTCCAAACTTACATGATAACTCCATTATATCTAAACAATGTCCAACTTAGATATGGTAGAGTATTGGAAAAGAAGTCACCATTCATTGTTATCGAGGAGTCTGAAAAGGATGACCTCTCTTAGAAAGAGACATCTCTTCATCAAGAGAAAAATTCTTAGAAACAAAACACCCCTATACATTTTGATGATACTCCAATAAACTCAACTCCCATTATAAAACAACCTTTAGTTTCTATTCAAAATCCACCTTTTCTTGAAAGATTGAAAATTGACAAAGGGGTTGAAAAACATATTTTGTTGCCTGATTATGACATGATATATGAACTCGAGAATGTTTGTATAAAAATTCATTTGTTACAAACTATCAAAGAAATACCAATATTTGCAAAGACAATCAAGGATTTAAGCATTAAAAAACCAGGAAGAAAAAGGAAAGAAGTTAAAAGAATCTAGTTAGTTGGAAAAATTGCAGATATCATGATGGGAAAGAAAATAGTTCAAAAATATCTAGATCTCGGAAGTCCCATTGTGAAAACATGCATTAATGGTGTTGATATTCCAAATACATTGATTGATTTAGGAGCAACCATAAATATCATGAGTAAACACACTATGAATCAATTGAAACTTCCTAATCTTCAATATACACCTACATTATTGCAATTAGCAAATAGATCTGTTATCAAACCTGATGGTGTGTTAGAATATGTATTTGTATCCTTATATTCTTGGGAATATCATGTTGACTTCATGATCTTGACACCCAAGAATAACCTAGGACACCCATTTATTATAGGAAGACCATGGTTAGCTACATTTGATGCTTTTATAAGTTGTAGATCTGGTGATATGTTTATCTCTAAGGGATGTTCGACAAATAAATTCACATTATATCCTCCTGCAAAAACAATGATAGAAGTATAAAGTGAAGCATGGATAGATGACGATAATAAAAAATTTGATATACGACCAATTTTTGTTAATTCATAAATAGATGAAGAAGATTAGATTTTGAATTTAATGGAAAATAATGAATCTTCTTCATATTGTGAACAAAATCAAAGTTTTCATGAACAATGTAATATTGAATATCTATCATCTTGTCAAATGGATTTACATTCTATGAGGAAATTTGGCAATTACTTAATATAAAATTTTCCATAGAAAACTTTGAATATTAATGATAATATGGAAGAATATCAAAAGAAAGAATTAATAAATATGTTACAAGAACATTCCTATGCTTATGCATGGGAATGCACTGATATGAAAGGAATTGATCCTAACACTTGTATGCATCATATCTATATTGAAGAAAATTCCAGGCCAATCCGCCAACCCCATAGGAGAATGAATCCAAATATAAGGGAAATTGCTAAAGTTGAATTACAAAATTTGTTAAATGTGAATTTCATTTATCCAATATCAAACAGCGAGTGGGTTTCACAATTGGCAATTGTTCCAAAAAATAATGGAAAATTGAGAGTATGCATTGATTATAGGGAATTGAATAAAGCTACTTTAAAAGATCATTTTCCACTTCCTTTTATAGATCAAGTCCTCAATACATTGGCACGTAAAAAGTAATTTTCATTCTTGGATGGTTTTAGTAGATATAACCAGATCCAAGTAGCTCTAGAAGATCAAGATAAAACAACTTTTACCTATCCATGGGGAACTTAAGCTTACCGAGTACTTCCTTTTGGGTTGTGTAATGCACTTGCAACATTCCAAAGGGCAGTTTTAGCCATTTTTATGATCTAATTCATGATTGTGTGGAAGTTTACCTGGATGATTTTACTGTCTATGGAAACTCTTTTGAAGAATCTCTTAAAAATTTGGAAAAATCTCTCATTAGATGTAAAGAAGCAAATCTCTCATTAACCCATGAAAAATGTTTTATGATGCTCATTGAGGGAAATGTTTTCGACACCATTTTTTAGGAAATGGAATTAAAATGGATACATCTAAGGTAGAATTAATTTCTAAATTATCAGTTCCAACTTGTCAAAGAGATGTTAGAATTTTTCTTGGTTTTACTAGTTATTATAGAAGATTTATAGAAAACTTTACGAAGATAGTCTCTCCACTTTTCAATTTTCTTACGAAAGATTGTGAATTCATCTAGAATTATCGCTGCCAAAAAGATTTTGAAACATTAAAAGAAAACATTTCTGAGGCACCCATTTTATGAGGACCAAATTGGAAACTACTTTTCACATTTCGACTGATGCCTCAAATATATCTTTAGGAGTTGTATTAGGACAAAAAGATATAAATCCTTATGCCATTTACTACACAAGCAAAAATTTAACTCCTGCAGAGTTAAATTACATTGTAACAGAAAAAGGAGTTTTTAGTTGTTGTACATGCCATCAATAAATTCAGACATTATATCAATGCTTATGAAACCTTCATTCACACAAATAATTCTACAATTAAATATTTAATGAATAAATAAATTACTAATGGAAAAATTACAAGATGGCTATTGTTATTACAAGAATTCAATATTACTATTTTGGATAGACCTAGAAAAGAAAACACAGTTGCTGATTTTCTATCTAGAATCCAAAATGATAATAATGATGTTCTCGTAGAAGATAAGTTTCCTTATGAATAACTTTTTGTAGTATCTATTAAATCTCCTTGGTTTGCAGATATTGCTAATTATTTGGCTACAAGTAAGTTACTATCATACTTGTCTCCTTGAGAGAAAAAGAAGGTTATTCAAACTAGTGCATCTTATTCATGGATAAATGAAGAATTGTACAAGACAGGACCTGACTTAATCATTCAAAGATGTGTTAGAGAGGATGAAGTAATAGAGATATTAAAGGCTTATCATGATGAACCATGTCGAGGACATTTCGCTGATAAAAGAACTACCTATAAAGTCCTTCTCTTAGGATATTATTGGCCTTCTCTTTTTAAGGATGCCAAGGAATATGTTAAGAGATATGACAGTTGTCAAAGAATGGGGAAACATGTTCCTTCGGATGAAATGTCTCTACAACCTCAGGTACTTATTGAACCTTTTGAGAATTGGGCTTTGTATTTTGTTGGCCCAATCAATCCACTGTCAAGATAAAAAAGGTACGTTCTTGTTTGTACAAATTATGTCACAAAATGGGTAGAAGCTAAAGCACTTCCTTTTGCTATTGATTTTTTTTTAGTTTCATTTCTTTTAGAGGGTATTTTTACTCGTATGGGTGTCCCAAGAGAAATTGTGACAAATCAAGGCACTCAATTTACGTCCAATTTGGTACAAAAGATAATGTAGGAGTACAAAATCAAACATCGAAAGTCAACTCCATATCATCCATAAGCCAATGGACAAGTTGAATCTGCAAATAAAGTAATTGAAGCAATTCTTACCAAGACTATGCATCTACATAGAAGGGATTGGGCAGAAAAGCTTCTAGAAGCTTTATGGGCATATCGTACCACATGGAGAAATTCAACAGGACACACTCCTTATGAACTTGTTTATGGAAAGCAAACCCTGTTTCCTATTGAGTTCTAGATAAAGACTTTTATAACATCAGTCAAATTGGGTCTTGATCTATCAGTAGCCCAAAGAAAAAGAATGGAGCAATTGAATGAACTTGATGAGATACGACAATATGTTATTCATAGAACCAATATAGTTCGGTAGCAAAAAAATATTTAGTTTGGTGGCATGATAAGTTTATCGAAGCAAAAAATATTTAGTTTGGTGATTGGGCATTGCTTTTTGATTTAAAGTTTAAAGATTTTCAAGGAAAATTTCAACATTGGCTTGGTCCTTATGATATTGAAACTATCTTTGATAATGGAGCGACCAGAATCAAAACCATTGATGAAGAAAATGTAACTTTCCTTGTAAATGGTCATAAATTACGAATATATCATAAACCATTAACAAGGGAAGAATTCATAAGAAATATGGAAGATAATCTTGATTTGAAGTTCGTCAAGGAAGATTTTAGCCTTCTACTTTCTTTTTCATAAAAATAAAAATAAAAATTAAAAAAAATGAATAAAAATAAAAATTGTGTATAAACATGAAAACCAACATTGTTGGCATGTTTATATAGAAAATATAAGTTGAAAACCAAGAATCCTTGGCAGCATAGATTTTATTTTTAATTCCCTATTCTTGTCTCATTCATTTTTGTTCTTTTTTTTTTTCTCTTTTGAAAAATAATTCAGCATTATTTTTAATTTTGGGTATCCTCCAAGCAAAAAATATTTAGTTTGGTGATTGGGCATTGCTTTTTGATTTAAAGTTTAAAGATTTTCAAGGAAAATTTCAACATTGGCTTGGTCCTTATGATATTGAAACTGTCTTTGATAATGGAGCGACCAGAATCAAAACCATTGATGAAGAAAATGTAACTTTCCTTGTAAATGGTCATAAATTACGAATATATCATAAACCATTAACAAGGGAAGAATTCATAAGAAATATGGAAGATAATCTTGATTTGAAGTTCGTCAAGGAAGATTTTAGCCTTCTACTTTCTTTTTCATAAAAATAAAAATAAAAATTAAAAAAAATGAATAAAAATAAAAATTGTGTATAAACATGAAAACCAACATTGTTGGCATGTTTATATAGAAAATATAAGTTGAAAACCAAGAATCCTTGGCAGCATAGATTTTATTTTTAATTCCCTATTCTTGTCTCATTCATTTTTGTTCTTTTTTTTTTTCTCTTTTGAAAAATAATGCAGCATTATTTTTAATTTTGGGTATCCTCCAAGGAATTCTACATCTGACTTGGCAGATTGCGACCAGGGAAAATGAAGATCATGGCTAAAGCAAATTCAATGAAGACTACAATTAGAGAAACGAAGTACAACCTACAGAAAGACAAATAAAAAATCAGTGAGGCAAAGATATAAGGTGTGTAGAAATTAGTTAGATAATAAAGGTAAAAACATTGAATTATGAAATAAAAAGATGAATGACCATTGCTACTGCCATTCTGAATAATGATTACTCTAATTACTCACATGACTATGATCTTAAAAAAAATATATTGTCGAAAGATATAAGTCTGATATGAAATTATTCTATCATTTAAATTCAGTCCCTTCTGTTCATATATCATTCCACTTCATGCACAATTCATGCACCATATCCATTTCACTCAGCTTTGTTTCATTGCCGAAACCGCCCTTACCTAAATTATGTCTCTCTGACCCATTTCATAACTAAATTTCTTCCATAATCCTATCAAAATAGAAATTAAGGGCTAAGTCTTCTCCAACATGGGATTCATTGTACGCTCAGAGCCAAATGAGGTTAAATTCCTTGAAGGATACCCAGAAGTCAAACAACAGTTGTAGCAAGCGCAATGGCTAAAATTTGTGGAAAAGATTGATGGGCATGAGAAAGAAGTGACAATATCCTTTGCTCAGGAATACGATGGCATAGAAGCAGAGATTGGGGACATGAAATTAGTTTTTATAGAGTCATTCGTAGCAGAAGCTATTGGATTGCCGAGAATCAGGGAAAGCTGGTTCAAAAACTGAAAGATCAAAGAGAAAGATTGGGAAGTCTTCCTTAAAAACCTAGGTATGGATATGTCTATCTTTAAGAAGGAAATTTCGGTCACAACATTAAAGAATAAATGGAGGAATTTGTTGTTAATTATTCAAAAATTCATAACTTTTGAGGGTAGGTTTGGGAACATGTTTTTTTACCATGCTCGCCTGATGATGAATTTTATTTATGGTAATGAAATCAACCTACCTTACTTCCTACTTAATAGTTTGAGAAAAATGGATGGAAATATTCAGAGGAAGATACAATCCATAGGTGATGCCCTGTATCATCATGGATTAGTGAAAATTTTATTTGAAGCCCATTTGAAAAGAAAAGGGGATAATTTGGGGGATTTTCTGATTATAAATCATTTCAAATAAGACCAGGAAGAGTAGAAGAAATTTGCCCTCAAACCCTAAAGAAAACTCACCTGCATAAGAAACAAAACAAGATCAGTACTCTAATGATGAAACCCCTCTTATAAATGTGTTAGAAACATTTAAGCAGAAGAATGTTAGAAGAAAGATAGCCAACAATAAAAGGGAAAGTTCATAGAAAGAAGAAATAGAACAAGAAGAAGTTAAAAGGCGTCCCAAACTATTGAAAAACCACCATCAATTGTAAGAAGAAGTGCAAGGCTTAATAAACCACTACATGCATAGTCTCAACAATCTCCATAATTTTTCAATTTAGAAGAAGAAGAGGAACCGAGAGTTCCATCACCAGTTGCCAGCCCAACTAGCTCTAGAAATTGATCCCGTCTAGTAAGAAATATATGACTACATAGAGTCTCTAGAACAACGAGCTATGGGAAATATTGTTGTATCATCCTCAAACCAAGAAGAAATTATTCATTTTGATGCTCCATAAGAACCCCAAATTGTAAACACTCTTAAAGAGGAAATATATGAATTGAAGGTACTAAATAAACATTTGAAGTAGGAGAATGAAACAATAAAGGAACAAAATGAAATTTAGAGAACTCAAAATGACAACATCCTCTTACATATTGGTTTATGGTATGAGAAAAATAAGAAATTGAAAAATAAAAATCAATTTCTTAGAAAAAAGGTGACAAGTTTGCAAGACAAAATCTTGATGAAGAAACCAAGGATGGAAGTAGTCGGTGTCAAGAAAACAAGAGGACTAACTTAGATGTTCTTTCCCATGCTTTTGAATATGCTCAATAATAGAGAAAGATTACAAATTTTTAAATTTTGCATGAGGACGTGAAATGTCTTCTGTATGGGGGAATGTTTAACCCCAAAATGACCTCTTTTTGACCACTTTCTTACACTCGATCCTCCTTCTTTTTGACTCTAATAACTCTAAATTGGGAATAATTTTACAAGGTCTATGTCATAGAAGGTATCTAATCATATTCTGTTTAATAAGTATCGTTATTATTTATTATTTAACTTAATATTTGCATGAGCTACTAAATTTCACCAATTCTGCAGCTAATGACTGATTCTGCAACAAAATCGAACGTTTGATAGGTTTTGAAACTCCAGTATTGCCTAGTGTAAAATAGTTGGTACAATGATTTGTACATATCTTCATAACCTGGATCGATAAGGAAAGCACCATAACATCTCAATCAAAACGAAATTCAACCATCGAGGAAGGTGAATCAGGGGAGTGAGGTATTAGTGAATGCAGATATTCAACCTCATGATTTGCTTCATTGATAGCAAATCATGAGGAAATCATGTTATGTTATCTCTTTATGTTAATTTTAGTCATTGTCGAGTAGGGTATGGTCGTAATACTCAGAAACAATTATTCGTAAGAGATTATATATCTTCCTCTTGGCATGAAAGTCACAGACTTGGATATTGTTTTTAAAACTCAGTTTTTGCAATTACAAACTCTGTTTTATTTCATCCTTTTTCTGTATGATTTATCCATACGTATATAATCTTGTGAAGGAGTCATGTTGTCACCTACTTCTTGCAAGAGGGCCCCCTTGATTTGTAAGGTTTCACTCTTTTCAAACTAACATTTCAATTTCACATTCTATGTTGTGTTTAATTCATTTGTTTCACTAATAGTTTGATTGTTAATGAATACTTTTAACAGTGATCACATAGTTGATAACAAAGTACATTTTGTTTAATCATTTTGTTGTACGATGAATGAGTGAAACCGAGATAGCTTATGCAAATGAAAGTAGTATAATAGGGTGTGGATTGATATAGATTTGAAGTATGGTTTTGAGTTACAATTGCATGAATAAGATTTCAATTTAAGCATAGAGTTAAGTTCTCTTTTTCTCAGAGTAATTTAGATCTGGTTTCAATATCAAGTTTTCTTTCAAGCAAGAGTGTGTGTGTGTGATTTAATTTCAAGAAAGTGTGATATTTTATTTTGAGCAAGTGTGTGTGTGTGTGTGATTGTTGAGATTTTCTGTTTGATATAAAAGAGGCAAAAATCTCAGTAGATGACAACAATAGGAATTTGTTGCTAGATTAGCTCCAGGTTGTTGGGAGGGAGTTAATGCATCCTAAATTTAATGTGAGAGGATTTATGAGGGAGTTAGATTCTCCTAGCTATAAAACAGGTATCCATACGGATTGATTTTTGGTGTGAGAGTTTGTGAGGATTTGATTTATGTAATCTCCTGTTTGATTAATAAAGAATTGTCGATGCCTATGTTTGGTGGACGTAGCCCAGATTGGTTGGGTGAACCACGTTAAATTCCTGTGTTGCATGTGCATGATTTAATGGCTGTGTATATGTTTTATTATTTGCTGTGCATCTCATCTCCAACAAGTGGTATCAGAGCTGTTGGAGGCGTGGAGCAGCTGGACCGGACTGGAGGTGGAGCATGTGCTGGAGGTGGAGCGCAAAGGCGTGTTGGACTGTTGTTGCTATAACATGCGTGGAGGTTTGATTTGCATTGGCGTTGTGTGGAGGTGCATTGAATGGTGCTGCCTGGAGGTGCTGCGTGGAGCATGTTATAACCTGCGTGTTAATGTGTGAAGGTTTTCATTATATGCAACTGCTGCGTGGGAGGCTTAAGTGACAACACTGTGTTGAACTGATTGAACTTCATTGACATTGCGTTGTCTGAGTTGAACTGTTGTCCAACTAAGTGCGTATGTCGTGGAGCAGATGCGTACAATGGTGGAGTTTTCGATCAGTTAATGCATTCAGCAGTGGTGTGTATGTGATCAATGAGTGCGTACAATGATGTAGTATCGATCAGTTAATGCGTTCAGCGGTGGTGCATACAACGGTGGAGTCTTGATCAGTTAGTGCATTCAGCGGTGGTGCATTGTGACAACGCTGGACCTGCGTGGAGGCACCATCGTTGTGTCAAGTAGCAGAAGTTGGAGCATGGAGGTCTGCGTAAGTCAGCTAGCTAAATGCATCTGCCCTTTATTTATCTCCTTCGAATGGCAATAGGTACAGTTGGCGCGGCACGCATGCTCTATCAGTTCTGAACAAGAAAGTTCAGAATATCGCGGACGTTTTCTGTGGAGTACATTATTCTGGTTCCAAACAAAATAATGTGTTTTTTCACAAATTGGGTAAAATATTCAATGGAATTTTGAAATTATATTGTATACAAAATTTTTAAAATGGATGATAGATGAGAAATTAAAAAAAAAGGGGATTTGGATTAGATATAATATTATATCTATATCAGTTTTTTTGTTTTTTAAATGGTAATAAGCCATGATATTTATAGGCAAAGGCATTGTATTGATGAAAGGCATTTTTTAAACACAAACTTCATTTATTTAAAGTTGGTTTTTGGAGATTATTGTGTTTTTCGCTGATACAAGATGGCGAAAACTTAAAGTGCCCGGTTTGAAATTGAGAAGTTTAATGGCAAAAATAATTTCGAGATCTGGAAGGTCTAGATGCATGATTTGCTTGTCCAACATGCTGTGGCAAAGGCGTTGTTGGGCAAATCCAAACAGCCTTACAACATCACAGATAATGAGTGGGCCGAGATGGATGAAAGAGCGATAAGTGCTATTCGACTATGTCTAGCTGATGATGTCCTGTTTAATATCGTGTCGAAGACAACAACTATTGCTTTGTGAACAAAACTGGAGAAATCGTACATGACCAAATCCTTAACTAATAGGATTCTCCTGAAGTGACAGTTGTACAGTTTGCGAATGAAGGAAGGTACATCGATTGTTGATCATTTCAATGCTTTTAATACTCTTCTTGTGCAATTACAAAGTATAGAAGTAAAAATTCCATCCGAGGATAAAGCTATTACTTTATTATGCTTGTTGCCCGAGTCATGGGATCATTTTGTTACTTCTATAAGTCTTAGTTCATCAGAAACTATTGAGTTTGATGATGTAATTGCATCCTTATTATTGGAAGAAACAAGGAGGAGGTCGCATTCCGAAACCTCTACATCAGAAGCTATGATGGTTAGAGGTCGTTCGAAGGAAAGACGCTCCAGGAAGCCGAGCGACTCACGTTCAAAGTCGAAAGGGAAGAAGAGTAAGTTAAAGTGTTGGTTTTGTGGCAAATCAGGGCATTTAAAGGACTGCTGGAAGCGACAACAGCAAACTTCAAAAGCAGATTCTTCGACAGAGAAGGAGGAGGCAAATACGACAGATACAGGTTTGACATCTGGTTCAGGTATGAGTGATGAAGTATTATCAGTTAATGTGTCAAATCATGATCAACATTGATTGTTAGATTCCGGTGCATCAAACCACATGTGTATCCATAAAGAATGGTTTAAGACATATAAATCAATTAATGATGGAACTGTATACATGGGTAATGATGTAACATGTAATATTGTGGGGATTGGGAGCATACAACTACAAATGTTTGATGGGACAACTAGAATATTAACTGATGTGAGGCATGTACCAGATTTAAGGAAAAATTTGATTTCATTAGGAGCATTTGATTCAAATGGATATAAAACTGTAATTCAAGGTGGAGTAATGAAAATTTACAAAGGCATTTTACTAGTTATGAAAGCTAAGAAGGTAGGAAATCTATTTCAGTTAGAAGGAGGTATAGGGTCAGATTTTGTGTCT
>APFE030482208.1:63441-77724 GCA_000404065.3 Pinus taeda
TATAATATTTTTATATAGTCTATATATAATTTTTTGGCGATTTTTAGGATAAAATAATTTCATTCTATAAAATTTGGGTGAATAATTTTTATAAAAAGATGGAAATTAGTGAATCTTTTTTTTGGAAAAAGTATAGAAAATTATCCCATGGGCTAATATTAGCCCCTAAAAATTTCCCTGGTCATGAGCTCTTGAACAGGCCTCTGGAAGGTGATGAAGAGGGAAATATATAGGGTGAAATGGGCCATATGCCACCTCATTTGTAATTGTTGACATGGGCTCTATATGAGGTTCCACTAACTGTTTTCTTTCGTAGCAATCAACGAGAGCACCCAGGTAGGATGTGAGGATAGCAAGGTAAGAGGTCACAACCCAAGCTTTGTGATTTTGGTAGGCTAGGGTAGATAGGCTATATAGGATGGCATGTACGAGCCTTTTTTAGGGAAAAATAAAAAACCCGTGCGGGTGCACGGATGAGGGTAAAACAGTCGTGCAAGTGTGCAACTATGGGTGAGACAGTCGTGAGATATTCCTATCGAGGACCTAGCGGCTTTATGGGTGACATGTGTGTTGGGTGTGCGACTATGTAAGAAAAAGACACGTGAATCACACATCTACGTGCAAAACATATGTGTAGCCTAGGGGTCGACATCCTCGAGGGTAGAAGGGTGACAATCACATGGTGGGCATGACTATATAGGAAAATTTTGTGCAGTATTGCACAACTGTTTTGGGAATAAACGCATGACCACACACTTGTTCTTAAAACATGCATGCGACGCTGATAGAAGGAATATTTTTAATCCTTGAGGCTGATTTTTTGGTTGTCTCGTGCTTTGGGCATGATGGCTATGACATGGCGGGAGCAAGATTGGGACCGCATCCATGTAGCAATGATGGACGATGAGCAGGCTACAACATTGTTGACTAGATGTGGGTTACTGAAGTTCGTTCAGAACCCTCTGTTCAGATCGCAGGAGGACTTCTTGCATTTCATGATTGCTAGATGACATTCGGGTTGGCATGAATTCGACATCTGGGACCATGTTGGGACATTCACTACTGAGGTGGATGTTTACTTTGTGATAAGACTAATTCCTCGAGGTGAGGTAATACCAATACCATTGCCTCCTGGTTGGGTGGACCTGACTACATAGGCTAAGGGGCACTGTGGAGCTGATCCTTTTCAAGAGGGGTGTATCCACATTGATGCGATCATGGATATAACTGGGTGAGCGACATCAACTATGATCATATGGATTTTAGAGACAACATCCCCACACCGCATTTTAGGGCCACAAATCACTGTCCTCTAGAGACTTTAGGGGGGTGTGTTCTATGATTGGGCGGGCTTCCTCCATAGGAGGATGACGACCCAACTTACAGAGGTTTGTAGGGATGATGTGAGGATATTTTTCTATGGTAATGTTATTTGCAACATTTTGTATGAGAGGGTTGTGATGTTCTGTCTAGTGTTTCCTGGGCCATGAAGAGATTTGAGTATACGACGATGGACCACTGTGATGCTGCGAATAGGAGGAGATGAGGTAGGGAAGCACTAGTTTCCCATAGTGGAGGGTTGGTGGTTTTCCAATCCTCAAGTTATCCTAGAGTTTCCCTATGATGACATGGATTTTCATGGAGATCTAGAGATGGGATTGTCCCTAGGTGATGTTTCAGGTCTAGCGGGTATGTGATTGTGTGTTCTGCATTGTGATGATTTACATGTATTTATGATGTATGTTATATGTCCATATTGAAACCGTGTATGTTTTCTTGCAGATGTGGGACCTACTGAATGTCTGTTGGCCGGATTGGTGGGCAATGATCCTCATCATCCGGGTGGAGTTGGTGCAGTCGGTGGGCGATGGTGACGAAGAGATGACAGGGTGGAGGATGACCTAGGCTAGCTCAGTATTGGCGTCGAGAGATAGGTGGTCCCTCTGGGGAGGATGAGGGTTCATCTCTTCACCTTGAGGTGGAGAGACTAAGGGAGTGTGCTGACGCTGCAGAGGCGTGTGCAGCGGTTTCCTGGATGCATGGGACCACATGACTGCCCTACTCTAGGGGATTCCTGAGGCTGGATGGGCGATACTGGATAAGATATGATGGAGAGGACTATAGCTCGGGAAAGAGCAAGGCACCATGTCCTTCATCTACTTGCAGTGGCAATGTCGACTACTTGTCCTATCTTGGCTCCAATACCAAGTAAGCGAGGAGGGCCTCTTGGAGGGGATGCAGGAGGAGATGGGGGTGTTGGACCCCAGCCCTAGATGTATTTTATTCTATATACTAGGGGAAGCACCTATTATGAGGATGCTCCCCTTTTGATGACTCATTTTTTCTTCCATAGGCCAACAAATGTATTTTTGTACATAATTTTTTTGACGATGATATATCTATCTATCTATCTATCTATATATCTACCTATCTATCTATCTATCTATATATACACATACAAGCTGATTTTTTTTTTCTCTCATTGTATGTCTTATGCGATATGATTTTCATTCATGTGATGTACTTTTGTATTTATTATAAGGATATGTTTTTTATGATTTATGCGTCTCGATGATGATGTATATGTGATACATGCCAATCTATGATTTGCTTAGCTATGAGGTCGAATAAATGATTTTTATTTCATGGTATATGTGAAAATGTGATATGAGCAAAACCACGAGATAACCTCTGTGCATGCAGATATTTCTGAAAAAGGCAAGGTTCATGTACCCTGAAAGTTTTGTTCGATTGTGATACAACAAGTTTGGAGTCAAGGAACACATGAAGGAGACTGATACCTAGATGGGAGGAATCGACCAAGAGTCCTATGACGACATCGTATTCGGCTTGATTATTAGTGGTTGACCCAATGTAAAGTCCATCCTAGTAGAAGGTGTCTAGGTAGGAGAGTATATGGCCCAGTTGCCGCAACAAGGTTTTATGACCATCAAGAAGCACCATCAGCGAACACGTGATGGTAGGATAGTGAATGATCCATCTGTGACACATGATTAGAGCATGATTTTAGCGTACATCCACGATGAGGTTTTCATCATAAAAATAAGTCATGGTGTATACATTTTACATTCAAGTGCTAATTTGAGTGTTATGGATAGAACTTTTTGAGGTAGGGCTTGTTGACGAGGTCTTTGAGGCAAGTCTTATAAGGCTCAACTAACATGTATGCCCCCTTGAGGAAGCAATGTTTAACAATGTATGGTCCCTTCCATATTGTTTCGAACTTCCCTCGTCCTAAATCTTCTTTGGAAACATCATAACAAAGGACTAAATACCCTTTTGTAAATGAACAAGGGGTGACATTGCGATCAAAGGAGGCTTTAGTCCTCCTTTTGTGGGCTTTTTTATGCTTGAGATATTCCCACCGAATTTTTTCGATGTGTTCCAACTATAGTAGCATGTTCTCTAAAGGTGAGGTATCTAGGAGGATTTTGATGGTTGAGTGTAAGGTAGGGATATCTCTCTCAATGGGGAGCACAACTTCAACACCATATACCAATTGAAAGGGTGTGAACTCTGTGGACACTTTGACTATTGTGCAGTATGCCCATAAGGTTGAGAAAACCATGTGATGCCAATTGGTTTTGAGTTGTTCACCATACATTGCAACATTGTTTTAAGAACTTTATTGAGAGATTCTACCTAGCCATTGGACCGAGGGTAGTATGGGGTAGTATAGGTTAACATAAGGAACTCCTAATAAAGGTATCTAGGCCAACTTACACGAAAGACCTTTTGGGCTTATTTTAAAATGCATATACAATGAATAGTGTGGAGACCTTGTTTGAGGGCTGATGTCACATATTGGAAGTAGTCATTGAGAAGAGGAATCAAGTCCTTGTCCTTAGTTAGTACAACTAAGCAGAGGTTGAAAATTTATTAGTGAATAAGTCCTATAGTTTAACAAGGTTATGATATTTCCAAAAAGGGTTTCAATTGTCTCAAGAAAAGGATCATTGGAAGTCAAAACTTTGGCCTTGAAACCTTGGAGTCAATAAGAAAGGTCATGAAAATAGTGTGAAGTTCATGGCATCTAGAAGAAGGCTTTGTTGTAATATCATGGATGACTAAAGTATGCAACCCTTGTCTATTGAAGGTACATATAATTGTTTTATGCAAAAAGGGTCTAACATAAGAAAAATTAGGGTTTTATGACACGTTTTGACTCTAGGGTTTATATAGTATTCATCTTGTTTAAGGTTGTTGGTAGCTAGGATTTGAAAACCCTATTTGGTATTTGGAAACCCTAGTTGTGTGGAAACCCTAACCCTAATATGTTTTGTTGCTTCATAGAAACCTTAGCTTTTGGTTTCTATGTTTTATAGGTAGTCTAAAGTATATGACAAACCCTAGTGAGGGTGGAATTGGATGAAAATTTTTCAAACCCTAGGGATGATGTTTCAAAGAAGAAATTAGGGTTTGGATATGAAAATCCTTAGAATTATCCCTCTATGATACCATAGAATCGCTAGATTAACAAAAGTGATATCTTGCTTCTATAATTGTATATTTTGCTTGGTGGTACTTGTCAGTGAATATTGCAAGTACGTAATGAAGGAAGAAAAATGAGAAGGATGGCTAAGAAAAATAGTTAATGATGAGGATGATGTTGACAAGTTCATAAATAATGGAAACTTCAAGGAAAATACTAAATCTTGGTAATCAAGCTTGATCCATGAACATTCTGAATAAAATGAATGAGTATAGGAATACTTCTACGATATCTAGATCAGTACAAATCTAGAGGAGGCTTTTGTTGTTCACAAAAGATAAGTATTCCATTTATTTTATTTCATTAATTTTTTGTTGATGTCCTCAGTATATCTAGTTTTATTATCACTTGATTATAACCTTTTCTTTTATGATCTCCCTAGAAGAGGATTACAGTTATATTCCAAAGACTATTTGTCAAATATGAATTCAAGAGATTGTAGCTAGACATAGAGGGAGCCTAGAAGAAAGATTTGGATCTTGAAAGATTTTTTTAGGACGAAGCCTTTATTCATAGGGAGCCTCATATTAAAACTTGGAAAATCAAAGCACCTCCCCTATCTTCAAAAAGTAAGTAAAAACAAAAGAGGTACAATCAATTAATGCATTATCATTGCTTATGAATTATTTTATGATATTTACAATTTCCTTATATCCAAAAGACTATGAAAATGTTAGGGTATGAAGATGGCATATTTTACATAGGAATCTAGTGTTTTACATTATTAAATATTTTTGGCATCTAGGGTTAGAAAATCCTTATTAGAACTTGAATTAGAAAACCCCTAAAATAAATAAAATATGCAACCCTAAATATTTTTTACCTCTTTAAAAAAAAACCTACCTCTTTATCTCTTAGGTTCTATAGATAGAATCTAGGTTATTATGGTCAAAACCTAGCAAGGGTTGAATTGAGTAAACCCTAGGGCTTGAAAGTCAAAATCCCTAGGACTGGTTTTTTTGTTGAAAATAAAAACCCTATTTAAGGTAAGATCATGGAATATCTAGGGTTTGTAACTAAAACCCTAGTTATATCCTTTGAAAACCCTTGAGTGACAATAATTAACATCATGCTCTTGTACATGCATATTGCTTAGTTGCACTTTTTGATAAAAATTGCAAGTACATGATTGTAGGAAAATGATGTAAGGCAAAAGTAAATCTCATTCTTAAGAAATACTTCATGATGGGCATTATTGAAAGAGGAATTGATGGAAAGAGGGAGTTGTGATGATAATATTAAATATTCCATGGTGATGATTGAATATGGATTTTTACCTCGTTGTTACTTGAAGATGAAACATGCAAAGAAAATAATGTCCTCAGAAAGAGGTTTGATGAGTTGGTGTGCCTTAGGATGGATAACTCCTATGATGGTACTTATGGTTGGTATCTTGGTAGGTAGCCTAGATGATGCCTAGATCCTTGTTAGAGTTGGTACCTTGGAAGGTAGCCTAGATAATACCTAGATCCTTGTTGGTATCTCGATGATGCCTGAAACCTTATTAGGGTTGGTGTCTCGATAGGTATCCTAGATGAAACATGGATCCTTGTTGAGTTGGTGTCTTGGCAGGTAGCCTAGATGACACTTGGATCCTTTTTGAGTTGGTATCTTGGTAGGTAGCCTAGATGATACTGAGAACCTTGTTAGGGTTGGTATCTTGGAAGGTAGCCTAGGTGACACCTAGTGCCTTGGTAGGTAGCCTTAATGACACCTTAATCCTTGTTGGGATTTTATCTTGGCAGGTAGCCTAGATAATACCTATATGGCTTGATATCTTGGCAATTAGCCTAGATGGTATCTAGATTTCTAACATTTTACATGTTGTTTGTGATTCTCTTCCTATTAGAACTTTTCAAAATCAGTATTGTCCTTGTACCGAGTGAATAATTATGAATACCTCCCTATTTAAGAGGGAGTATTGAAAATGTAACTAATATTGGTCTTCATAATTGTTTACTTGTATCAATTTATATTTTATGTAAAAATATGAAAGAAAATTATTTTGTAAATCATGGGTTTCATGATTATGTATCCGGTTACTAGGTTGAGAATTCATTGTATGCTCTTAGGGTTTCCATGAGTCAAAATCATTATGTCAAAGACCAATTTGGGAACTTGTAACAAATAATAATCTATATATAATAATATAAATTATATATATAAATATAAATATATTATATTTATTATATATAAAAATATATATATATATTAAATATATATATAATTATAAACACATATTATTTATATAATTATACATAGATGGATTAGGAAATGTCTAGCTAAAACCCCAGGAAGAAATCAGCCAACCGTGATGTAGCCAGAAAGGAAGGAACACGGAAGGATATTTATAGAATAAAATTTGTCATCCTTAGAGATACACATCTAGACATACTTGAAGATATGGTTTGCAATAAAATAGGCATGTGAAGGTTTCTAAGAAGGCTGGAAGAGCTATGTGAAAGTACAATCAACCCTAGAAGTCTTTTTGAATCTGACATATGTGAAAATTTTGAGGTTTCTCAAAGATCCGAAGTTGCAGAAGGCAAAGTAATGAAGACTTGTTTGGATGGTTGGTTGACTTGTTTCTTAGTGAGAGCCATAGTTCTTGTCTGTTCTTGGAAGTCTCATTTGAAGTTAATAAGAAGAGAAGTTCTTGTCGGTTTTCCCCATTGGGGGGTTTTCCCTGAGTTGGAGCCTATATTGTGTTCATGTGATCTTCATTATTTTGGAATTTATTTGATGATAAAGAACATAAGCATAATCAAGTTAAAGAAGAACCTAGCATCACAAGTAAATTTCAACTAAAGGAAAAGGTTAAGTAAAAAATGTTGCATTAATTCATTTTTCGAACACCCCTCTATCAGATTGGAAGTGAACTGAGAATCTTCATCTATCACTAGTTCCCTTGGGAAACCAAATTTGTAAAAAATGTGTTATGTTAAGAAATCTGCAAGTTTTTGTTCAATTGCTTCCTTGACTACTTTCACCTCATCCTACTTGGTAAAATAATATGTGCACACAATGACGTACTTGTTTTGTCCAAATGAAGGGTCAATTGGGCTAATGAAGTCCATGCCCCACTTCTTAAATGGCTCAAAATTCGCTTGAGTTTGTAAAGTAATCTCATCACTCTGAGTAGGTTTCTCCATCCTCTTAAATTCATCACATTGTGCATTGTATCTCTTGGAATTTTGATGAAGGGTGGGCTTGTAGTATCTTGAATGAAGAATTTTGTAGGTTGTCCTATTAATAGCAAAATGGCCCCACAGGGTCCATCATGACAGGTTGAGAGGATATCATAGACCTTATATTCCCTTACACATATTCTTATGATTTGACCATGTCCCAACCTGAAAAGGTTGCCCCCAATCCAAGAATAATGACAATTTTCCTTGACAATCTTTCTCTTCCCCTTTGAAGAGAAATGAGGGGGAAATTGGACAACAACAAAAAATATTGCTATATAAAAAAACCACAAAGACAATAATGATATGGCAAAGAGGTTCTCATTATGGAGTTAGTCATCCACCATCTCTCTGTTCTCTATAGATAAGGTTAGTCTAAACAGACAATATGAAAAAAAAAATTCTTTCCTTGGTTTATCAGCAATGGTTAGATCAAATTGTTGTAGCAACAATAACCATATAATCATCCAAGAATTTACATCAGGTTTATTAATCAAGTAATTAACTTTTTCATTGTCAATATGCACAAAAACCAGATATCCAATAATGTAGTGGTTGCATTTATTCAAAGAATGCACAACAGATAAAAAATATTTCTCGATCACTATGTAATTAAGCTCAGCCTTGGATAAGTTCTTGCTAATGAAATATATGGCATGAGGAAATTTGCCTTCAAGTTGCCCCATAATTTCCCCCACTGCTTTTCTGATGCATTTGTGTGTATTTGAAAAGGCAAGGTCTAATTTGGGCCCCTGAGGACTAGTGCAATTGTCAATTTGTATTTGATTTCTTCAAATGCCTTTTGACCTAAGTATGTCCAACAAAATTCTAAATATTTGGTTAGTAGATAAAACACAAGTGAAGTAATTTTGCTGAAATACTTAATAAATCTTCTATAGCACCTAGCAAGTCCTAAAAAGATTCTAACATATTCCTTTTTTTAGGAATAGGAAACTTTCTAATAATGGCAATTTTGTTGGGATCAACTTAAATTCCTTATTTAGAGAGGAGGTTCCCTAAAATAATTCCTTCATTCATAAAAAATTGGTACCTTTTAGGGCTCAAGGAAAGATTCATCTCTATACATCTTTACCCATCATGAGTTGTTGCAATATAGTGGTGAGTATTCTTGCTTGTCATGCGAGTAACTTGGGTTCGATCCCCGACAATGGCGCCAAATAGTGATGGCCCTAAGTATAACAACAAGAATGTTGCAACTCTTGAGGGTCTCAACTTTAATTATCAACCTGAGGTTCAACTGAGAGGAAAACATGTTCTCCATCAACATCATGGGAGACCACTCAGTCATGGCCCCAAAATAGACCATTTTTCATTGATAATGGTGGTTTCGACTAATTATGGATTCAGGGGTACTTAAGACTACCCTAAAGTTAACCTAACCTAATCTAAGTGTTAATCTAACATAACTAACCTATATAATATTAAGGTAAGGTAAAACTAATCCTTAATTCTACATGGTACGATGGTAATCAGGTGTTAATACTACTTTAATACTAATACTATATTAATATAAATTCTAATGTTTATATATCTTTTAGTGCTTATAAATATTACCTAATATATTATATTACCTATATTAATACTAACTATAATTGTAGTATATACTAACTAACTAATCGATATCTAATTAATTATTACACTATTCCTATTTACATATTACTATTTATATTAATCAATATATAAAATCTGCTATATCAATACTCAATATAAACCAATATAAGTATATATTAATAATCTTTAACATGATCATTAATTTGTTATTAGGCTAGTTAATTCTATAAATTAATTACATTTCAATGGGCCTTACTTTTAACTATGAAATCTAATATATTTAAATATATTAATTAGTTAAAGTTAACCTTTAACAAATATTTATTTTTCTACACTATTTATATATTAAAGAGGATTTCATATTAGTTTTGATACGAATTATCTTTATTATTATTATTACTTTTATCTATATAATTAATTAGTAATGAAATCTATAATATTAAATATATTATTAGTTAAAAGTAACCTTACAAATATTAGTTTTCTAACTAATTTATATAATTAAAGAGATTATATTGTTTGATACGAATTATTTTATTATTTTATATATTACTTTTATCTATATAAATTAATTGTATTTTAGATATAGAGTGTAACGTTATGATTGATGTCTTAAAAAAAATTATAACTATACAAAAAATATGAATGTTTAAATAACTATTATCTATTTACAAGTTATTACATGGAGACCATTTTTTTGTGTTCTTCTTTAAAATATTTAGATAACAAGTAAAGATCAAACAAAAAGATTGATCGATATAAGGCTGATCAAACCAGCAAGGTGTTTGTATTTAAAATAATTTGATATTTTACAAGTAGAGAATATAAAATAAAAATATTTAACAATTAATTGTTGTAATATTTAATCATATTTCCTAAAATCAATCCTATAAACTAATTCGAAGTAAAATTTATATTAAAAATAGTTCATCTATTTTAATATGATTTAAATAAGACAAAATTATAATGATTCATGTTTCCCAAAATCAATCATATAAACTAATTCGAAGTAAATTTTATATTAAAAATAGTTCATCTATTTTAATATGATTTAAATTAGACAAAATTATAATGATTAACAAACAATGGTTAACTATGTTAATTAGATCTCCATGAATTCATTAACAATCTAGATTCAATATGTTGCTTAGTCTCTTGTAAAAGAAAGAAAGTTTTAGACAAGAAATAAATTAGTATATTATTAATAATAGTGTTTTCATTGTATTTAGAGAATAGAATTTGAATCAAAATGAAAGTATCATTCAAAAGTAATACTAGCAATTGAGGATCATTCAAAAGTAATATTAGCAGTTGTTTCTAAATGTCCACAGATGCACCGAATAGAAATTTGAGAACTTGTAGGCATCTTTGTAATTATTGTAATCAAAATTCGTCAAAATAATTTTTAGTACCTTCATGTCAAGTGCACCTATCTAAATCAACATGGCTTATGCGAGTGAGATTTCTAATCATCCTTTGGAAACTGAAGAGTGGGTCCAACATCCTTTGGGCAATCTCTGCCCAGTAAATTTTTTCTCTGGCTCTTTAAAGGTGTCCCTTGAGTTGTATTGATTTGACTTGTAAAAAAAGCCATGTGAAAATTTATCAATTCCATTGCCTTCACAATTTACATGATTTTCCCAATCTTTCCAAACCTTCTATTACTTTAGTGTAACTTTGCACCTTTAGAAGAAATTGCTAGTTATATTTTTAAAAATAAACCACATACATCTTTTTTTCTAGCCTATACACCTCTTTTGTTATGTGTTTTAATATTTTTATTTTCAAAAATTTTCATTTGCCTTTTATATTTCCATTTTAACATATTTTAATACATAGTTATATGTTATTATCTTAATGAAACTATGAAAATAATTAATTTGAAAAGTGCAAACAAACAAAAAAATTCCCAAAAAAAATGCAACTTGAAGTTTGTTGTTACTAATATTTACGTAGGGCATCGAAACTTCTTCCGCAGCAGTAACCCTTATGCCTAAAAACCTTCACCATATTGCAATTGACCATCCTGTGTATGTGTTTGTTATAAGTATAATATGAATGAAAAGAAAATGAGTACGTGCTCATCTACGAAGACCATATTTGAAAACCTGGCACCAATGGGAGAGGCACCGCCAGGAAAGCCCTCCCCACAACAAAGAAAAAATAGAATTCATTAAAAATGTTTAGACTGAAAAGGCACCCGCAAAAACAAGGTTTGGGATTTCCCTCACACAAACCCTCACATAGCCTGTGGCAACCCTAAACATAATAATTATATTATTTATATTTAAATTAATTATTTCTTAAAATAAAAAAATCAAAAAACGTACCATCATTACTTATAATTAAACAATATTTAAATCAATAATTAATTATAATTAATATATACATATATATATATATATCTTTGAAACATGTGTAAGGAAAATAAATATAATTAAAAAATTATATTATTATTATAATTTTTGTTTCTATATATAAATATGGGGTGTAGTTTAATTGGTTATGGTTAAAGATATTGTGTAAACTTGATGTTGTAAATTTAGATTTTTGATTTACAATGTGGATGGTAGGTGGTAGGTGAGACAAGTATAAATTCATTTAAAATTAGAGTATAACCAAACTACAAATTTCTCTTTAGGAAAAATGGTATTTTAAAATCTTTTATTTAAAATTTTTAAATCTTGCCAAATAAAAAAATAAAAAACTAACTTAATAAAAATAAATTAAATCATATACTTATAATTTAATTTCAAATTCATAGCAATAAATAAAATTAAAATATTTACCGCCATGAATTTTATTTTTAAAAGAATCACTTTCCAGGCTTATTCTAGTTAATTAACATGGAATGGTTGCCATTGTTTTCCTGCCACAAGTGGGTTACCGAGAAAGTGATGACTATGTTTTACCACATGCTTGGTGTCTCTGATAGTTTTTTACCACGTGCTTGGCATCTCCATTGGCTTTTTACCACATGATTGGTGTCGTCAGACCTTGTTCGCTCAACTCATGTTCGCCTCTCCTACTTTTTACCACATGATGGGTGTGATCCAACCTTTTTTTACCACATGATTGGTGTCATCCAACCTTGTTCGCTCAACTCATGTTCGCCTCTCCGCTTGTGCTGATACTTTGCAAGCTCAGCTCCCTTTGATGTCTGACTCTCTGGTTGTGTCCGTACTATGCCAGCTCAATGTTCTTCACAATTTCGACCTCACATCCAAATACATGGAGTCCTGAGAAATCTCACCAACTTGGAAAGCCTAAACCTCAGAAATCTCACCAACTTGGAAGACCTACTCCTCGGCTTCAATGGGATCCTCGACACTGTTCCAGTGGAGCTCGGGAAAACTTTGTTTATTTATCATAGAAATTGATCCTCGAATTTATCTCGGAAATTGGTCCCGGATTTGCAAAAATTTCGCCTTGACCTAGTCTGAATGTTAAGCCAAATACATACCAAAAAAAACTTATATATCAAGAAAATCAAGAGATTCTCTTAAAATCATCTATGTAACTCAAGTTATAACATGGAACAACAGATCTACTTCCATTTAAAAAATATTAAAAAACATATTTTCTATTTTGTTCGCACATTAGAATTCAAATATTAATTTAAAAACATAAAAATATCTACTTCACAAATATTTTTCTCTAATAATAATATTTTGATTATGTAAACATCTCTACTCTAATTCAAGTTTCCATGCAAAGTAGATTTTGCATGTATATTACGCAACCAAAAACAAAGTAAACTTGAAAAGTTTCATCAATCTTATTATCTTATAATATTATTTTGATTATGAAAACATCTATACTCTAATCCAAAGTACCATGCAGAGTGGATTCTGTGTATATATTGCACAAACCAAAAGCAAAGCAAGGTGGGAGTGGAAAGTTTCAAAAAAAATGAACGCCTTTGTATTAAGACCTACCTACATTTTGGAATGCGATTACAAGTTAATACCTTATTACATGCATTGTCTAATTTTTGGAGGTGCCCACTGCCTACCATCACTTCTCAACAGGGTCACGGTCTTTCATTACAATGGAAATGATTGACAAGAGTAAGTCCACATTATCTGGGGCCTTTGCTACGCTCTCTCCAGAACAAAAATGAGAAAACACAGTGCACTTCATGGCTTTGAGAATCGGCACTATTTAAGGTGCCTACTCCATGAGAGGTGGTTTTAACATCTTCATGCCTTGTTCTGCAACCGATTTGCAGGAAACAAGGAGGGGTTTTAAGAGCGAAGTAATAAGCTCCCTGCTCGTTAACCCAAATAGCAATCCCTCAGTATCTTCGAAATTTCGAACTGTAGCTAGAGCATTAACAACTCCATTGATGAATGGCGCCAAAATCGTGAATGGCAGGAGGAGCATTAATGGCTCATAGACGAACGACGAGTAAACGTGAAATTGTACGCAAACTCTTTTCACGTGTCAATTTTTTATGAGACAGAATGACGAAAATGGGACTTGGGATTGGCTGCGCTAAACAGTGTTTGCCAAACCCAAAAAAAACACCTTCGGTGTAATTAAAGTGCACATTGTACAATAATGTAACTAATTATAGAATTAAAATTAACTTCAAAAGTCCCCAAATAGTTCACACAGTCTAAGTTGTTAAAATCTCTTCAGAAATGTCTTTACAAAAGTGCAGAACCGTATCTAAACAGAGCTGATGACATCTCCATTGTAACTTACGATAAAAGTGTAGAACCGTATCTAAACAGAGCTGAGGGCATCTCCATTGTAACTTACAGAGTGGCTAGACAATAGTGCCATCATGCTCTACATCGAATGATACATCACTGTCTATACTTCATTTTTTTTTATTCCTCTCCTCGCTTGAGGATTCCAATCTCTCTCCATTTGGTTTGTGAATTCATATTTTTTTTTGTGCCCAGAAGAAGTATTTTTGAGCTCAGAGTTAGGTAGAAATACAAACTTAAACCTAAATATTTAATATGTAAGGTTTAAAATCTAATTATTTTTATGAATAAA
>APFE030482208.1:79989-113583 GCA_000404065.3 Pinus taeda
TATAAATAGATAATATGATGTATTCATTTTAATATGTAACTTATTTATAATACTTATAATAAAATATTTTCCTTGTTCATTTACAATGTTAAGTGATTCAATTTTTTGTAAAATAGGTTTTAAATCAAGACGAGGAGACAAACAACCAATGAGACACAATGTGAAATGTGAAGTGATGTGGCAACTACATGTGTCACATCACTTTCTTGTGACCATCAAAAGAGTGTCATCATGAACGCGAAAAAGAGCAAAGAAGCGCAAGCAAAGTGACAACATGTCATAAAATGAACGACTGAAAGCCAAGCGTTTCACAAAAGGAATCGCCACCCACCAAAATGCTACGAAAGAAACGAGTTCTCTAACATATCAAATGAAGAGTACCCATGTTTCATGCAAAAAAATTATGGGGGGTTTGTGGCCACAACAAAGTTCTCTAACATGTCAAATGAAGAGTACCCATATTTCATGCAAAAAAATTATGGGGGGTTTGTGGCCACAACAAATTCGTATATACTTAAGAGGGGTCACCACTCTGTGTGCAACATGCAATGTATTCTCCTTTGGTTGATCAACTACAATTGGAGGGAAGCTAAAATGTACATTCCACTGTTGCTATCTAGGCTACAAGAAATTCTTAGAAAAACAAGGAAAATAAAATAGGCTTACCCTAAGTTGTAAATGACAAAAGGTAACCCCACTATATTTGCAGAAAAGTAAATGACAAAAGGTAACCCCACTATATTTGCATGAAAGTAAATGACAAGAAATAAACCTTGCTAACTGTAGGAAAGTAAATGAAAGGAAGTAAACCTATGCTAATTGCAAGAAAGGAAAGCAAGTCATTTCAAGAATTCTAGAGAAAAATCAAGCCTATTCTATGATGCAAGACAAATCAACTTACAACTAAAAGAAGACATTCAAACCCTAATTATAGAAAGAGAGAAATTTTTGTTACAACTACTAGGGTAAAGTTTCTAAGGGGTCTCTAAACTTCTAAACTCCATATCCAGTGTCTAATGTGCATTGTAATGTACTAAGGAATGATAAAAAGGATTTTCTTGAAAATTTGGAGATGTTCTGGTGCAATCTGTATACTGCGTAGGATGCCCCTTTTGCTACAAGAAACAGTCGAGACAATTTTATGCATGCTATATGCGGTGTGAGGGGTGAAGAAGGTGAAGGATGGTTGTATAAGGTAAATAAATATTTTCCAAGCTCAGGTGCCACCAATGAATTAGTTCATACAACAAATAGACAAATCTAGAGTTTCTTGTAGCTCATCCAGACAGAAATTAGTTTGTTGACAGATTGCAGAAAAGGGTGATAGTAAGTGAAAAAGTGATGATCTAAGTGAGCCAAGTGCACTAGAATCAACACTAACTATACATAATAAGTACTATTGTCTAACTGCAAAAAAAAATAAAATATGCATGATTGATTGGTAAAATCAAAGTGCATGAATGATTAATAAACTACTAACTGCAAAAGGTAAAACAACAAAAAGGATGACTCAGTTGAATTCTAAACAAAAAGCATTATTACATGAAAGAAACTATTTCTAAATTCATGAAAGAAAGATACATAAACAAAATTAGAGAGAAGCTTATTCATTAACCCTGCAAAGACAATAATTCTTTAGATATTAGATTTGTAGAAATGCATGACTAAACTAAATGCATGGAATGTAAAGATACAATAAGAGGGCTTGAGCACCTAGTTTGGGCCCTAAACCAAGGAGACTCAACCCACTTAGAGGAAAATAAGATTGGAAACCAAAGAGTGCTTTTTATTTATTAATAAATGTGCTCATACATGAAGTGTGGCAAAATTGAAAATAGCAGGAAAAACCCCTTCTCTACTGTTGACTATCTTCTTCAAAGTTTTGAATTCCTAATGGGCTACTAAGGCCCCTTATTTATACAAAAACTACTTGAGGGGTGGCCTCCTTGAAGAGAGGACTACTTCTGTCCAAAATCCTTAGAAAATAGGATTTGGTTCCTTGATGAATTCACAACTATAGGGAGGTGATAATGTCCTTGAGCCAATTGAGTTATGGTTATCCTTTAGTAGGGGACAAGCCCCATATTTTTATCTTTCTAGAGTCTTGTTTGATTTGCATGAGATATCCCCCAGTATCCTACACAATGAATTCCTAGGCACACAAGATATGGAGATAATCTCTTAACCTTCCTAAGAACATATTAAAGTTGAAAAATACATTATTAAGTGCATAAGAAAAGGTTAAATATGCCTAAGGATGGTTAGATGGGCCTTCAGTTGTAGCTACTTGGGAGGCCCATCATACACCCCTACTGAAAATATTGCTCATCCTTTGAAAAACCTATTCATCTTGTTTTTTTTCATTCATTATCCTAATGGTTTGTCTGATATCCCAGGTTGTTTCAGATATGGTAGCAAGCTCTTTTAGATTGAACCTTGCATTCTCCTCAATAATTGTACGTTCTTTGTTTTCCTCTTCCCGATCCTTATGCTCCTATAGGTCCAATAGTAAGGTGTTGGCATTATGGCACAGGTGTTGTCCTTGATGGCAATGCACTCAGGTGGCAGATCATAGTTCAAGCTCTCAGAATGGAAGAAATCTACATATACGCAGGTTCCACTTAACTAGATCGCATATACACGCGGTATTGCTAATGGAAAGTTGCGTATGCGTATACACGCACTTTCATGCACGGAAAAGTGCATACATATGGGAAAGCTTATTCTTGGGTCCATGGTATTTTGGACCTTGGTATTGCGTCCGAAGTATTGAACCCAGGTTTTGGGTCCCTAGTATTGGTTATCTGTGGTTTTGGACCATGGTTTGAGTAAGGCCTAAGACTATAAAAAGGAGGAGATAATTTGGCAAAGTCATTGACTGAAGTATTGAATATCTTATAAAGAGTAAGATTTGGAATACTGGTGATTGGTTAATGGTGCATAGCTGAATCTGAATCAAGGAGGAACCTAAGTGCAAGAAGATGGATAAGTTTTATTGATGGGTCAAAACTCAAGACTTGAATAGTAGTATCTTTATGTGTTTTGATCTGTTATATTTGGCACATGACTTGATCTATAAATTTGAAAATCTTGGTATAACTGATGTCTGAATATTTGAAAGAGTGAACTATCTTTTATAGATCTGTACACAGGTTCAGCGAAGCAAAGGCGCGTATACATGTTGTTTCTGTGAATGTAAATTGCGTATACGTAGGTTGGGTTTGATTCAGAAGCATATGCACGCAAGAGGTACACATTGAAGTAGCGTATGTCTCTTGGATATATGTGTTAGCTACTTCTGTTTATTGCTACAGTGTTCTGAGTTCAGGATTGGTGTTTGGTTACAGTTATGGTTTTCTGGGTATAGCATACAGAGAAGTGATTGTTTGATTCAGTATTGTGTTGTACAAAGAGATTGGTTGATGTAGATATACTTGATGCTTGATTAATATTATTCAATGGATTCAGTCTAAAAATTTATAAAACGTGGTCCCTGGAAGAAAAGAGAAGGTTGTAGCCTTCTGTAGGTTAGCACCTATGTACTAGTATTTCAACTAGTACAAGCGCTAAGGGAGTTGTAGCTCCCTTCCAGGAGAAGCTGGAGAATGAGCGAGGGTTGTAGCCTTTTGCAAGTAGCAGCCTGCGTACTGGTAAAGGACTGCACCAGTGCAGAAACATTGTAAAAAGAAGTTTCTAAATTAAAAGAAGATAGAGATGAATTGCAGCAGGTGGTTTTCACCCACATTGGGTTTCCACCTTATATCTTGTGTTCTTATGTGTGATTGCCTATTCTGTTTCACTATTCCTGGTTACTGTTTGTATGGTTTGATGCACATATTAATGATCAACATCTAAAGAATAATTTAAATTACAAGTCTGCTGATATACACTTGTTTCCTTAATTGAAGTTGCGTACATACGCGGTATTTACTAACTGAAGTAGCGTATACAAATCTAATTGTGAAATGAAAAAGAATTGACTTGATAATATTGATTCACCCCCCCACTCTCAGTATTATTTGCAACAATTGGAATCAGAGCAGGTCCTTCAGAAGAAGCTTGATCACTTGAAGGAAGATCCATCATCATGAGCGATTACGAGAAAGAAGCATCGATCAGGCCACCAATTTTTGATGGGAGCAACTTCGTCTATTGGAAGGTAAGAATCACTGCATATCTTCAATCTCTTGGTATAGAAGTCTGGGATATCATGGAAATAGGATACACATTTCCTTCAGCAACTCCTACAGATACGGTTGGTAAGAAGCAGTATGAAACAAATGCAAAGGTTGTCAATACTCTATTAGGGAGTCTATCTTGATCAGAATTCATCAAGGTTATGCAGCTCAAAACTGCAAAAGAGATATGGGACAAGATCATTCTGAGCTATGAAGGAGATGATCAGGTAAAACGAGCAAAACTTCAAACTCTCATAATTCAATATGAAAATCTCATAATGTACAATGATGAAAGTGTGGCTAACTATTTCCTACGTATAGATGAGATTTTTAATTGTATGAAAAATTTGCGTGAAGAAATAAAAGAAGTTGTGTTGGTTGAAAAAGTTCTAAGATCTTTGTCTGCTAAGTTTGAATCAAAAGTTTCTGCCATAGAAGAAAAATAGAATCTACAGAGCCTTACCATGTCATAGCTACACGGAATCCTAACCACTTACGAAATGAGAAAAGCGAGACCATCAAACAAGAGAGAAGCCGCATTCAAAGCCTTAGGAAAAGGAGATTACAATGACTCGAGACATATATCGGAAGAAGAGGAAGAATCAAATTTTGTTAAGAACCTTCAACGGGGTTCTGGAAGATTTAGAGGTAAGTTACCTTTCAAATGTTTTGCTTGTGGAAGGGTCGGTCACTATGCTGCGAAGTGTCCTCATAAAGATAAGCTTGATAAAGGTAAGGAACCAGTTAGATGGAACAGAAAACAGAATGTAAGTAAGAAGAGCTATTACACACATGAAGATAGTGATGGACTTTCAAATAGTGATGAAGACGAACAAGGTAATGATTATAGACTTTTGATGGCTTTTGAAGATGATGGTTTCTTGGATGCTATAGATGAAGAAGGTCTTTATGAAGAAATTTTTAAACTCAAAATTTGCTTAGAAGAAAAGAACATGATTATAGATACTCTGACATTCCAACTTGCTGAAAGAGAAAAACACAATGAAAAATTAGAATGTGAAATTGTGGGACTTAGAAAAGATATTGAGAAATCAAAAGCTCTTAATCTTAAATTTGCTAAAGGATCTGAAACTTTAGATGAGATTATCAAAGTGGAGCGTTCTCCTCTAATCAAGACAGGTCTTGGATATACAAAAGAAGCATCTCAAGCACAAAAGCAAGCACAGAAGCCATCCACCTCCAAAAGTTATCTTGATGCAGCAAGGAGAAGTGAACAGGTTGACAATCGCCAACAAAGGCATAATACAGATCACCAGGTAGATCAAGGACAATTTACTTCAAGAATGAACAAATATTATCAAGTAAATCGAGGGAAATCTACTTCAAGGATGAACAGAGGCTACAGCCAACCACAGGTAAATCATTCTCAATTTGCCTCAAGAATGGATGTCAATGGAAACTACAATCATTTGGTCAGTAGGTTTGATAATCACAGGAATTTCTTCAATGGCCAATGTTTCTCTTGTCATAACTTTGGACACAAAGCTGCTCAATGTGTTGCCTACAAGACCATCATGACTAGAGAAGCTAAAAAACAAAGGAGTATGACTGGGATTATGAAAAGGACCTACAATAACTTTTATGCTCTTGAGAATGAAATAGAATGTTCTATTTGTAAAAACTTCGGTCATGAAGATTTTGAATGCAGGAGTAGGTTTCGGCAAACAACTCAGAAGGAGCAAGATTCATTGAGTCCAAAAACATGGAGAAAGAAAGAACCACAACTAGAAAGATGTGGGATAGCCTTATATGTCGAAGGACAGGAAAATCAATGGTACATTGACAGTGGATGCTCGAAACATATGATAGGTGATAAAGAGAAACTTCAGTCATATAGTGCCTTAGAAAAGGAAAAGAAGGTCTCATTTGGAAATGACAACCCTGCTCTCATAAAAGGTAAAGGTTTTGTTCTTCTAAAAGAAAAGGTCAAGGCTGGGAATGTTATGTATGTTAATGGCTTAAAACATAATCTATTAAGTGTTAGTCAAATGTGTGATTAAGGAAATGAAGTAATATTTAGATCAAATGGATGCATTGTTCGTGAGCTTGATACATGAGAAACAGTGATCAAAGGCATAAGAAATACAAATAATTTATACATACTCAAGGGAGGACAACAACAATGCTATCTAAGGAAGAATGATGAACACTGGTTATGGCACAAAAGATTGGGGCATCTAAGCTTCTCTCAGATAAGGAAAGCATGCAAATATTAGGCAGTTCATGATCTCCCCGACATCAGAATTCCAGAAAATACAATATACAAATCATGTTAGTTTGGTAAGCAAACCAGAACAAATTTCCCTGAGAAAGAAGGATCAGCCAGCAAGCCACTTCAACTTGTCCATACTGATGTATGTGGTCCATCTAGGAAAAGGTCACCTCGAGGAGAAGAATATTTTATATTGTTCATTGACGACTTTTCCAGGATGTGTTGGATAGGACTTATGAAGCATAAAGATGAAGATTTTGATAAGTTCAAATCATTCAAAGCCTTGGTTGAAAATGAATCAGATCGCAGAATCAAATGCCTCAGGTCTGATTGAGGAGGGGAATTTACCTCGGATGAAATTGTTTATTTTTGTGAAGAACATGGAATAAGAAGGGAATTCTCTACTGCAAGGACTCCTCAACAAAATGGAGTAGTGGAAAGGATGAACAGAATGGTTCAACAAATGGCTCATGCTATGCTTGATGAGTCTGGAACTCCCGCAACCTTCTGGGGTGAAGTCGCATTTGCTGCAGTTACTATTCTCAACAAGACAAACGTCTGGGTAAGACTCCTCATGAACTTTGGTATGGTAAGACTCCTATAGTAAAATACTTCAAAATTTTTGGAAGTAAATGCTACATCAAAAAGACTGATGAAAGCCTTGGCAAGTTTGAACCTAGAGCAGATGAAGGCATTCTTCTTGGTTACTCTCCCCACAGCAAAGCATATAAGTGTTACAATAAAAGACTTGGAAAAATTGTTGACAATATTGATATAGTGGTTGATGAAGAAGGAAACACTCCTAGGCAAGTAAAATCTGAAGATTTCAAAGATAATGAGGACTATCCTTCAACATCAAATTAGATTCATGATGAAGAAGAAACCCATGAGGCACCATAAGAACAAATAAGGATAGAAGAAAAGACTCCATCTAGGTACGTTCAGAAGAATCATCCAGAAACTCAAATTTTGGCGCAGAAAGAGGCAGGTGTACAAACAAGGAGAACCATTTTAGAAACTTCAAGCTATCTGGAATTACTCTCCTCCACTGAACCAAAAAATGTAAGAGAGGCATGCAAAGATGAATGCTGGGTCAAGGCCATGGAGGAAGAACTTGAGCAGATTGAAAAGAATGACACTTGGGAGTTGGTTCCTAGACCAAACGATAAGAATGTCATAGGGACAAAATGGATATTCAAAAACAAGTTGAATGAAAGTGGAGATGTGATTAGAAACAAGGCCAGACTTGTTTGTAAAGGTATGCTCAACAAGAAGGTATAGAATTTGAAGAAACTTTTGCATCGGTTGCTAGACTAGAGGCTAATAATGTTCCTTGCTCTTTCTAGTTTTCAGAAGTTCAAACTATTTCAAATGGATGTGAAATCTGCCTTTATGAATGGAGACTTGGATGAAGAAGTGTATATAGAGAAACTAGATGGGTTTATTCTTGGAAATGATGCAAAGCTTGTATGCAGACTCAAAAGGCTCTTTGTGGCCTTAAATAGGCTCCAAGGGCTTGGTATTATCGATTGGATAAGTACCTCCATCGACAAGGTTTTACAAAAGGATCAACAAATAGCAATCTATATATAAAGATTGACAATGGTAAGTTGCTAATACTTGTTGTGTATGTTGATGATATCATCTTTGGTAGCAATGAAGAAGACATGAGTCAAAACTTTGCCTTGGTGATGCAAAAAGAATTTAAGATGTCTCTGCTTGGTGAGCTCACATATTTTCTTGGTTTACAAGTCCAACAAAACAAAGAAGGTATTTTTCTATCACAAACCAAGTATCTCAAGCAGATATTGAAGAAATATGGGATGGAGGATTCAGAACCAGTATGTACCCCTATGATAACAGGATGCAGTCTCAGCGCAAATGATGAATCAGCAGCAATACATCAACCAACCTATAGATCCATGATTGGTAGTCTGTTGTATCTAACAGGTACCTGACCAGATATTATGCATTCAGTAGGAATAGTTGGAAGGTTTCAAGCAAATCCAAAGGAAACCCATCTTCAGGTAGTTAAGAGAATTTTCAAGTATCTTCAAGGAACTCAAAACTATGGCTTATGGTATCCTAGAGGTTTAGATATCACACTTCATACATATATAGATGTAGATTGGGCAAGAAGCATGGATGACAGAAAAAGCACTAGTGGTGGTGCATTCTTCATGGGTCCTAGATTAGTATCTTGGTTCAACAAGAAACAGAGTTCAATTGCATTATCTACAGTTGAAGCAGAATATGTAGCTGTTGTGTCTTGCTATACATAACTCCTTTGGATGATGCAAACAATGCACGACATACAAATCACTTGTACTCCACCTATCTCCATTTTTTGTGATAGTACAAGTGCTATCAGTATTTCAAAGAATCCCGTCATGCATTCAAAGACCAAGCACATACCTATCAAATATCATTTTCTCCGGGAACAAGTGCTTGAACAAAAGGTCAAATTGGAGTATGTTCCCTCTAAGGAACAAGTTGTTGATATACTCACCAAATCACTGCCCATGGAGACATTTGAATACCTCAGACAGAAGCTGGGGGTAGTTGATGCATCATCTTGCTGTTGAATCTTGTCTATTTCAGAGAAAAGTGGTTGTACACGAGTTTCATGAGGTTGATACACATACATACGCCGATTTATATGGATATAGTCACGTATATGTTGGTTGAAGACAAACAGTAGGCCAGGCTCTGAGAGAAAAGAGTCTGATATGGGTCTGTCAGAGACCATCTGGCACAAGTTCAGGGGGAGCATATAATGCATTGTTGGCATTATCTTGGAAGATCTTGGTTTAATTTCACAGTTTCTTTTGGTTTCAGGTGAAGTAGATGCAGAGGGAGAACACGGTTGTTGGTCTGAATGATGATTGACAGATGCTGTTGATGTTAGTTGTGGATAACTTTCATAGTCTTGCTATAGATATTTCGTCTCTATGTCATATATATCTTTTCTTATTAAGGTCATGTAACGGCCTATCTTGGTTTCCCCAATATGCTTGGATGGATGATATAATGTTCTTGTTTTATCATGTGTACATTCTTGGTGTATCCCCACTTGGTTGGGTAGATGAGTCAACCCCCACTTGGTTGGGAGATGGATGTATGTATGAGTCTTTGGTAATAGGAAGGTCATTTATAATGTATAAAGTTATGTATCTTCTTGTAGAACATCTTCTTGCAGACCTTGCCTACAGTCAGGGGGAGCTTGGACAGCACAGTAGAGCAGAGAATTCAGCATATACTTAGGGGGAGCATAACCCTTTGCCCTTGATGTCAAAGGGGGAGAATGACTTTGAGTGACTTGGGGTTGCCATCAAGTCCAAAGGGGGAGATTGTTGGCATTATGGCATAGGTTTGGCACTATGAAACAGGTGTTGTCCTTAATGGCAATGCACTCAGGTGGCAGATCATAGTTCAAGCACTCAGAATGGAAGAAATCTACATATACACAAGTTCCTCTTAACCAGATTGCGTATACACGCGGTATTGCTAATGGAAAGTTGCGTATACGTATACACGTACTTTCATGCACGAAAAAGCGCGTACATATGGGAAAGCTTATTCTTTGGTCCATGGTATTTTGGACCTATGGTTTTGGACCTTGGTATTGCGTCCAAAGTATTGAACCCAAGTTTTGGGTCCCTTGTATTGGTTCTCTATGGTTTTGGACCATGGTTTGAGTAAGGCCTAAGACTATAAAAAGGAGGAGATCATTTGGCAAAGTCATTGACTGAAGTATTGAATATCTTATAAAGAGCAAGGTCTGGAATACTGGTGATTGGTTAATGGTGCATAGCTCAATCCGAATCAAGGAGGAACCTGAGCGCAAGAAGATGGATAAGTTTTATTGATGGGTCAAAACTCAAGACTTGAACAGTAGTATCTTTGTGTGTTTTGATTTGTTATATTTGGCGCATGACTTGATATATAAATCTAAAAATCTGGGTATAACTGATGTCTGAATATTTGAAAGAGTGAACTATCTTTTATAGATCTGTACGCAGGTTCAACAAAACAAAGGCGTGTATACATGTTGTTTCTGTGAATGTAAATTGCGTATACGCAGGTTGGGCTTGATTCAGAAGTGTATGCACGCAAGTGGTACATATTGAAGTAGCGTACATCTCTTGGATATATGTTTAGCTACTTCTGTTTATTGCTGCAGTGTTCTGAGTTCAGGATTGGTGTCTGGTTATAATTATTGTTTTCTGGGTATAACATATGGAGAAGTGATTGTTTGATTCAGTATTGGGTTGTACAAAGAGATTGGTTGATGCAGATATACTTGATGCTTGATTAGTATTATTCACGGATCTAGTCTGAAAATTTATAAAACATGGTCCCTGGAAGAAAAGATAAGGTTGTAGCCTTCTGTAGGTCATCACCTACGTAGTAGTATTTTAGCTAGTATAAGAGCTAAGGGAGTTGTAGCTCTCTTCTAGGAGAAGATGGAGAATGAGAGAGGGTTGTAGCCCTCTGTAGGTAGCAGCCTATGTACTGGTAAAGGACTGCACCAGTATAGAAACATTGTAAAAAGAAGTTTCTAAATTAAAATAAGATAGAGACGAATTGCAGCAGGTGGTTTTCACCCACATTGGGTTTCCACCTTATATCTTGTGTTCTTATGTGTGATTGCATGTTCTGTTTCACTGTTCCTGGTTACTATTTGTATGGTTTGATGCACAGATTAATGATCAACATCTGAATAATAATTTAAATTACAAGTTTGCTGATATACGCTTGTTTCCTTAACTGAAGTTGCATACATACATGATATTTACTAACTGAAGTAGCGTATACAAATCTAATTGTGAAATGAAAAATAATTGACCTCATAATACTGATTCACCCCCCCCTCTCAGTATTATTTCCAACATAAGGGAGACCTAAACTTGAGTCCAATTTAGTGGACTCCAACCCTTTGGATGATTCTTTTGTACACATGGGTTTTGGACACTGAAATCCTTAGCCTTTCAAGTGAAAGGTATTCTCTTATCTTTAAATCATGTAGCAATGTATGCCAACTTCTTTGGTATGCTTGTAGGATTTTCTCACCCAATAACTTGAATTTATCCTCAAAGTGAAGGATTTCATTTTCTTTCCTTCCCTTATAGTGTGTTTCCATGTTAGGATCTTTTGTTATGAACTTGTGATTGGAAATGATGAGATGTGGGGTTAGAAACTTTGTCGTAACCCATAATGGTTCTTCTACTTCCTTGGCTTTGAGTCTCCTTGGGTTAGGGCCCAACCCAGGTGCTAAAGCCTGTTGGGACGAGATCCCCTGGGTTAAAGTTTTTTAAAATATTGTAAGTCTCTTCATTTTAAGGAGCGGAGCGCGAGTAACACAGGTCAAATAGGAGTCAAGGGGTTTTAGGAAGGTCAAAACCCCTTATATTTTGGTATTGTTTTGATATCTTCCCATGGTTCACGGACCATGGTATTTTAAGGGTAAAGGGTATTTGAAGGGATGTTTTAGCAAGTCTAAGGTAATCAATATAGAACTTGATGTTATGATATGATTTTGGGTCTGTAATTGTAGATATTTATGTGTTTTTGTGAAGCGAAAGGCTCCTACAGCCGAGTGCATGGAGACCTTGGTAAGTCTGCAGCTGAGTGCGTGGGCCCCTGTAGTTATGTGTGAAGGGTCTAGAAATGTTGTAAAGGAAGATCTGAAGTAATAGAAAGATATTTGAAGAAAATATGTGTCTATTTTTATGCATTGTATATTTTATGTACTTATGCGCAACCAGATGATATTTATCTGTATTTTATCATAATTACTCCTCAAAGATCTGGTTCAACTGTTAGATATTATTTATGCATGATTAGATAGTTAGGCGAAGCTTATAAATTTATTTAACTGAAAATAATCTAAGTTTCATGAATACGGGTTTGCAAAGGTCAGATCTGATCTAAAACTGTAGATAGTGCCTTAAACAACATCACATAGCCTTTTGGATGCAGAAACCTGGTTCTAGCACCCCCCAATAGTGCCTCGGGTGAGATTGTAGCTTGTGCTATTGGTGGGCCCCAGTATTGCAGCAATAATTCTACAACTCCTGGGACTCCCTTCTTTAATTTTATCAACCCTGTAGTTCATAACAAACTTGGAAGTGATGGTGTTGTATGCACAAGTACTAGCTCTTGCCGCAGCTGTCACTTGGTCAGCTGGCACAAGTCTGCTAGGAGCTTAAGCCAACTTCTATGAGCTCTTAGAAGAATATTTTTAACTGATGGATGAAAGCTAACTCAAAGGAGGCTAATCTTCTTGCAGCAAGAAGCGAAAAGCGAAAAGGAAATGCAAACCCTAGCAAACCCTAATTTTACCAACTAACCCTACTGGCGCAAGAAAAATGATGAAATCTATAGAAAGGAATGCCATTTACTCTTATAAAGGTAAAATACATGTGACTAAGCTACTTCTGAAGTGAAATATGGAAAGAAACATCTTTTTGTATTTTTGAGTAAGTTGGCAGAATTATTGTGCATGTGCTTTAACTGTTTTTGACTGTGCAGAGGTGGATTGGTGAAAGGAAATGCTTGCAAGAGGTTGGGAAGGTTAGAAGAGGGCCTAAGGGGTCCCTAGCACCCTTCCTGAGAGTTTCACAGTGTTTGGATGTCAAGGAAACCTCTTTCGTGAGCTTCTACAGGAAGTCTGCAGGGGTTCTACAGGATGTTCTGGAATTTCTACAGGATGTCTGTAATTTTCTATAGGATGTTCAGAAATGGGATTTTGGAGGATGGATGGAGGGAGAAAGATGAAGGAGTGGGTATGGAGGTGAGATAATGGTGTGAGAAGGTCCAAGATTTGGGGGATGGAGCTGAAGAGTGGCAAGGATGGTTGGATTTGTTCAAGGCGGAGTGGAGCAATGTTGCACAAAAATATCGGAATGAGGGCAAAGTGAGAAAATGGCAAACGTGAGGCAAGAATCCGCGTTGGAGGATGGGGCAGATGGGATTGATGGAGTACAAGTGGATGGAGAGGTATTACAGGTGCTCTGCAAGTTATTTTTCGAATTTGACAAATGAAAACTTGGAAAATCAAGAACCTAATTACTTTGACCTAATCTGACCTAGATAACAGCAAAGGAAATTAACATAAGTCTATTTCCAGTGAAATCAGGTGAAATAACTATGCAACTAAGCAATCAGAAACCTAAGCATGCAACCAAAACTGATATCAAGTTTGGCAACTAAGAATCTAACACTACTAATTGCATGGTGAAGCAGAAACAATGTTTTTGGTGGCAGCAAGGTCACCCTGGTCCTAGCTCATGATTCCACTAAGGGAGAGGTGAGATCCAAAGTGCTTGATGGACTTTTTCTGAAGATATTCTTTTTTATTAACCTATCAAATCAATCTGAACATAAAAACCTTTTTTAATCATCAAACGCAATTTAAATAACGAAACAAGATTTAAATCTAAATAGCATATTTTATTCTAAGAATTCAGTAAAAACACATAAAGGTAAACAAAGGATGTACTAGGCACTTGAGATGGGCCCAACCCCAAGAACTACAACCTCCTAAGAGAGATTAGAGCTGGTGCAAAGCTGGATTCATCTTTATTGATCAGAAGAATAGCTACATTCCAAAAACTGTCCACAAGGAAAACTTGAAAATATACTGAAATGCAGAGCTAACTTACTGCCTAAAAAATGACTAAAATCGAACTACAAACTAGCTAACTTCTACCAACAAAATGACTAACTGAAATTAGGCCCTAAGCCTTCTTATTTACACAAATTGAGGACCCCAACAGCCCTCCTAAACTTTAGGAACTCGGCTACCAAAACTTGTAGTTAACAACAACTTTACTAGCCCTTGCTCGACTGCCCTTGTGATAATTGGTTTGGTGGCCCTTGAACTCAGAGCTGATGGTGGAGAATTCGAGGTAAGGGCCCATAAATGAAGGGGACACCTTCCTACAAATCCTCTCCCTTGTTCTTCCACGAATTTGGCTGCCAAGTGCTCATTAAAACCTTTGATTTTTTCTCAAAATTGACCAAAACACTGCACAAAGCACACATTAGACTTGTTGGCATAATGACTAACCCAATTAACTCTATTACCATAAATATAATAAAAAACATGCAATAAACTAATGAGAATGGTGGATTAAGTCGAATTAGGAGGCTGAATGAGCCCATATAATTATACATTTTTGGGGCTCATCAGCTATGTAGGTTGTTTCTGAAAGGGTTGGTAGTGTAGGGTTTTGTTGGTTAGCGCAACTAACTTTAAACCTAGGTCCAAGGCCCCTTAAGCCAACAAATGGTTCCGTTGTCGGGACCAGGATCTATCTGAGGGATGTGTGATGTGGCACAAGTGGATACCGACTAATAAGGAAATCAAAAAGTGGATAGATCAGAAGTTGCATGAGTTTGCAGGTAAGGAGAATAGGAATCCATGCTTACCAAAAGAAAAGTGGTTACAATGGTATCTTTACACATAAGTGCACAAAGTTTTCTTTTCATTTTTCCCTTGCGATTTATATGATTGGTTGTCCAAATTAGAAGATAGTGAACCTACTTGTAACCATGACAATCCCATTGTGTGGACTTCAGAACTCGTCCGACGCCTTGAAAGATCTGATTATAAGGTTACGAGGGTTGTTGATTATTGGATTGATAGTGTCCTGGGTGGTTTCATCATTGAATTTTCCATAGATACATCTGTGTCTTATAGCGAAGCCGAACATCAATTCTTCAAGGGTTCGAGAGGTAAGTACTTGAAATCGCTAAAAACATGGATTAACATGATTTTGTGTGAAAAGAATGTTATGCCTTTACCTTAATGTTTAAGAGGGGTCCAAGTAGATCTACGTGAAGTGGAAAATGCTTCAGGGTAGATCAAGACAAATTTTTTGAAAGTGAATAAAGTCCCTTATTGGGAGAGTCTAAAAGTGAAGAAAAGAGAAGTAGCCCTAGTACACGTAGAGGTGCAACGTAGACTGTAGATCAGGGTACTTCTGGAATTCAACATCTAACCACTCCACCTCCACCTTCGCCTCCACCTCATACACCTACACCTCCACCTCCACTATTTAGTATGGAAAATACAATAAAAATGCCTATATTCAGCGGTTAGGGATCAGAAGATCCTGAAAAGTTTTGGTTCATCATAGAAGCTATGTGGAAAGCACATCAAATCACTGATGATGATATGAAGAAAGGACAACTGGTTATAGTGCTACACGATAGGGCACTTACATGGTATATCAAATACAACACAACTCACCTGGATGCTTCATTGGCTAATACAAAGGATGCATTGAACGCGGAATTTACGAAGTCGAAGTCGAAAACTCAGTGTGTGACAAAGATCAAGGAGATTAAGAAAAAGGTTAGGGACTGGAGTGTTTACTAAGTCAAGCTAACCTTCAGATCTCAAATGGACAACATAGGGATTGGTACATAGCTTCGCTATTACCTCACCTAAGATTACCATTATCTCAACAGAATATCAGGTCTGAAGCCGAAGCATTAGAAATCGCAATGAAACTAGAAGCTTCTTCGATCCAGGATACGAATGTAGGAGTTCAGTAGATCCAGGTTCAACTAACAAGCCTGCATATGGAGTTGGAAGACCTAAAGAAGGGAAATGAGGTTAAGAAAGAGACACATTTTGAAGTTTGGTGCACAAAATGCAAGGATGAAGGTCATCATAAGGATCAATGCCCTATAGTATGGAATTATATAGCTACGGGAGGTCGTAACCCACTAAAACTAGAGTCTTCTGCTGGATCAAGCACTAATGCAAGTACCTAGTGTAGTATTTGCCAAGTTTTAGGACAACTTTCAACCGATAATTGCTCCTTATTATGGAAGTTTATACAGTCTCCAAAGAAACTTTTTTGTAACTTATGTAAATTAGTTGGTCATGACGAGAGGAATTGTCGAAGCTATGAACTAATGATGGACAAAACTCCATTGTATAGGATGTAGGTTGAAAACTGTGCGTAGAATGACCAAGGCTCACCTATAGCTCATGGAGGATTTCAAGGACAGGGAAGAGGAGGAGGAGGAGGAGCTGGAAGAGGTTAGGGCTAGATGATTTGTTAGAACTGTGACACTTTGCGCGCAATTGTCAAAATCCAACACACCGTTCATGCCACTATTGCTGTCAATTTGATCATTTTATAGAAGATTTCTCAGTCTTAATAACGAATATGCAAGAGAAGAAGACTCAATAGCCGACACATAATATTCAAATGATGAGATTCAATCTGTGCGATGATGATCCAAGTGTCAATATAGTCACGCGAAGTGGTGCGACCACTGGTGAAGATAGGGTTGAAGGAAAATAACCATTTTTAGAGTCATGGTTCCAGAAATTTGGTGAGAAGAATATTGGGTTTGATTTACATAAAGAAAAAGAGACATTCATGGAGGTCAAAAAATAATTTTATGAGTCTGGGTGCTTCTACATCTTAGAACCCGATGCTGCTAGCCTCATGAAAGGAGAAACCTAAAGACTCTACTGCAACCCAAGAGTCAAATCCCACTGTGTTGAAATCATTTATGTAAACCTACATGAAGTTACTATGGGATCAGAAGGTAGTGGAGGGACTACAAGATTGGATAGATAAATGCACCAGGAAGGATAAGTCATCCCCAGAACAACATGCAATCAATAAGGTAAAACAAAGCAAGAAAAGAACCGGTAGAGAGATGTGGCTGATTGTGCAGATCATTGATTTTGAAATGGATCAGGTCATCCTAGACTTGGAAGTTGGGCTCCGATGCTAATGTACTACTGATGCAGACTTGGGAACGTATGGGACATCCTAAGTTGCAATGGTCGCCAATTTAGCTATGCATGGAAAATCAGCAGAAGATAATTCCAATGGGGTGCCTGCATGGAGCATAGATATTGAAGGTGAAAGAGAAGTGGATGATTTCGAAGTTATTGAGATCGTTGATGATAGTAATCCATACCCAAAGTTGCTCAAGATTGATTGGGGTTTTGACATGAATGTAATCATCAACTTAAATAAGCAAAGCATAGTATTTGAGAAGAATGAACTTCAAGTAATTGTCCCGTTGGATCTAGGTGAAGGTGCACGGTACATAGCACTGAACCGTAACTATTATGAAGATGTCGACATTGAGCACATTTATACGTTAACTAGGTGTAATGAAGATTGGATCATTCCAACTGTGGATGGAAGGATCAGTTGGGAGAAGGGTAACTCCTGTCAATCAGACTGAGATGAAGAGTTATAAAATTGGCAAAATCAGTTGCATGAGGTCTCTATGTTGCGATGCAATTGGCTTACAAAATCGCTATGTTGTGTATCTACTAACGTATGTAGGTTTCCTTATTATGATGGTTTGGGTGATGTCAATTTATTTCTTGAACATTTTGAAAGAGATGTACCAGAGGAACATCAGTTCTAGGCCTTAGATTTAGCATTAAGAGGTATGCCTACAAGATATTGGGGTACACATAGGAAGAATTTTTCCAACTGTGGACTATCGTCTAATGGTGTAATTAAGGTTTGGCTACGCGAACACCCGACTCACTAAAAAATACATAGGGAAGGATGATCCACGTGAACATCTAGAACTATAGACTAAGGCATGGGGTGAAATGCCTCAACCTGAGTGGGTGCATATTTTTATTCATACCTTGGATGTTATTCCAGAGAACTGGTATTTAGAAATAGAGCTGCGATATGGAATCACTGACTGGGAAGAGATGAAAAAAATTTATTTCTCAAATTTAGTTTTGAAGATGGGTTCACATGAATTCATGAAGCACTTCAAGAGATTAAAGAAATAATCTTTTGAACATCCGTCGAACCTATCGCGTGGGTACAACCTGACTGGATTACGCAGCTCCAACATGCTTTAGAATGTTACAATGTTACAACAGAAGAAGCTGACGAGGATCTAAGGAATATCAATATCCCTAAATCAGAGGGACAACATGAAGTTGGGGGACCTAGTGCGGAGATCCCTAACATTTCACAACCGGTGCGCACAAAGAAGGTGAACATTGGCTCAAAGGCATAACCAAAATTCACGAACATTGCTGATTATTGGGATGAAGATACAATGGATAAGGTAGTTGAATTGCTACATGAATATCAAGACTTATTTCAAACCAAGTTTTCTGACTTGAAAGGGATAGTAGGAGATTTTTGGGCAATGAAGATCAATTTAAAACTGGATGCAAAGCCGATTAAAGAATGCCCATATCAGTTGAACCCCAAATACAAGGAAAAGGTACGAGAGGAAATCGATAAAATGCTCGTAGCTAGAATAGTCAAGCCTGTAGAGGAATTTGAGTGGGTCAGTCCTGTGGTGGTCCAAGAGAAGAAAACAAAGGGCGATATTAGGATTTGCGTAAATCTGTGGAAGCTAAACGATGCATGTTTCCATGATCCATTCCCTACATCGTTTACAAATGAAGTTCTCGAGAATGTTGGCAGACAGGAAGCTTACTCATTTACGGATGGATTCTTAGGATACCACCAAATTAAGATTGCACCGAAGGACAGAAGAAAGAATACGTTCGATACTGAATAGGTTTTGTTCCAGTATACAGTTATGCCTTTCAGAATAAAAAATGCACCTGCAGTTTTCTATAGGGTGGTTGTTGCGGCGTTCAAGGAGTTCATTCTTAAGTTTTTGGAAGTCTGCTTTGATGATTGGACGGTGTATGGGATGGTCAAGAAGCATGTATCTAGTCTGCGCTTGATGTTGGATACCTGTAGAAAGTACTAGATCTCTTTGAACCTAAAGAAATGCATTTTTTTTGTACCTTACAAAATATTGTTAAGCCATGTTGTCTGTAAGTAGGGATTGATGGTAGACCCTACTAAGATTGTTGTCATTATCAATATGGAGCCCCCTAGGAATGTAAAGCAGTTGCACGTGACATTGGGTCATACCGAGTACTATAGGAAGTTTGTTAAAGAATATGCCCAGGTCACTACACCCATGGAGAAGTTGTTAAAGAAGGATGTTACGTTTTGTTGGGATGATGATTGTTACAAGAGCTTGGATACTCTAAAGGAGGAGATGGTTACAATCCCCATCCTAGTATTCCCATATTGGAAGAAGGAGTTTCATGTGCATGTGGATGCGTATTGCATAGCGTTGGGAGCCATCTTAACAAAACTAGGGGTAGGAGATATCAATCACCTGATTGCCTTCGCTAGTCGGAAACTCTCTAAGGCTGAAAGAAACTACTCCACCACAGAGCGAGAAGGGTTGGCCATGGTTTATGCACTCCAGAAGTTCAAGCATTATCTATTAGGTGCACACTTTAAGATGTACACAGACCATTCTACTTTTAAGTACCTGGTCAATAAGCTTGTGTTGGGGGTCAAAATTTGTAGGTGGTTGCTCATTTTCCATGAATATGATTTTGAAGTCATAGTGAAGCTTAGTAGATTGAATGTAGAACCATACCATCTTTCTAGGATCGAAAATGGCGAAGAGCCTACAAATATTGAGGATGGATTACCTGATGCACAATTGTTTGTTATCAAGGTTGCAGACATCATTTTGAATACATCATTGAGTTTTTATTTGCTGGCATAGCTCCTTAAGGTTATACGATGCAACAAAAGAAGGAACTAGTTGTTAGGGCTACCGAAAATTTTTTTTTATTGCAGAAAAACTATATAAGATGGGGTCAGATGAAGTTATATGCTGATATGTACCTGAATATGAAAGACACAATATTCTAGAAGAAGTACATGGTGGTATCGCTGGAGGACACTATGCAGGTAAGGATAGGGCACAGAAGATCCTACGCGCAGGACTATGATGTCCAATAGTAAATAAGGATTCCAAGGAACATTGCAGTGTGTGTGATGTGTGTCAAAAGATCGGGAGACCATCGTGAATGGATGAACTTCCATTAAATCCATAGGTCACATTAAAATAATTTGATAAATGGGCAATTGACATTGTTGGACCTATTCAGCCACCAGGAAAAAATATGGGAGAACATTGATGGACTTATTTAGCCACTAAATGGGCCAAAGCACAACCTGTGAAGGATTGCAACATAGAAATTGCAACGAAGTCCATATTTCAGTTTATTTTGTCAAGGTTTGGATGCCCAAAATTTTTTATGAGTGACAGAGGGTCACATTTTCTGAATGAGATAATTTAAGCTTTAACAGAAGAGTTCCATATGTACCATCAGAAGAGTACACCATATCACCCATAGGTGAATGGTACTGTTGAAGTTTTCAACAAGATTTTGGAGAATGCCCTCACAAAGGTATGCAATGTTAATAGGAATGATTGGGATGTGCGCATACCAGTGGTTCTATGGGCTTATCAGACTACCTGTAAGAAATTGACTAGGAAAACACCCTTTTGACTGGTTTATGGACAAGAAGCGGTAATATCGATGGAATAAATAGTGCCCAACCTAAGAATCACAATAGTGACCGAGATGGCAGAACGTGACATCATGGAGGAATGCCTCGTGATTTGCTAGCGTTATAGGAAGACTAATTTTTGGCTGGATTCCATCAACAACTCTAGAAAGCTATAGAAAAGGCATGACACGATCGCCACATCAAGTAGTGCACCTTCAAAAATGGTTATTTTGTACTAATGTATGACAACAAGTTTACCAAGTTTTCAGGGAAGTTTAAGATGCACTGGCTGGGACCATATATCATTAAGGACATTTCAGATGGTGGCGCAGTCCAACTCACAAATCTGAATGGGGAAGTATTTTCGGGCATGATTAATGGGAATAGGTTGAAAGTTTATAGGGATGATCCCACCATTATGAAATGACTACATAGACGCAGGAAAGTCTTAGCACTTCTGGCAGCTGAAAGAAAGCGCATGACTACAAACTATGCTGCCAAGGAAAAGGATTGTTGAAGAAGGAAGGTTGCTCGCTGCGACGAGGTGGCTACGCCACATGGAGGGTCGTCACACAGCGTGCCCAGAAAATGACAATTGGAACAACTATAGTTGATTTGACATCTATTTTTCTGTTAAAAGGAGTTGGGAAGTGAATTTAAGGCGCAAATATGGGAGGATCTACTGCCAAAATCACATTTCTGAGAAAGATTTATAGGGGAATAGACAATTTGAATTTAAATCGAGTTATAAATATTGCACCCCACTCCACACTTGGCCACTTCGCTTCCTAAGAATTTGTTAAGTGCTGAAACACCATGAATGAAACACTATCATCCCCTACTACAACACCCAGGTCGTCGAGGCCAAAGCCTATTGCCTCTGCGGTGGGAGAGAAAAAACAAAAGAAGCCACTATAGGTCCTGATTTGACAATCACCTCAAAAAATCCAAACGGAGTTGAGAAAGAAGGATCATATGTATTGTCATTATGTATTTTTGAGGTTGAGGGACTAAACACATAAGAAAACATCAAAACCACTTTGGAAGCTGGGATCTAGCCCTCCCAGCTTCAGAGAGGGATCTCTTTGTAAAATTTAGCTATGTTTGGTGTAAATTTTAGGCTAGTTATTGTTGTATTGATTGTTTTTTATTGGATTGTTTGGTTGATTTAATTGTTATAATTCCATTGGGTTATGGAGTCTAAATATTAATGCAATCTGCATCAAACTTTGAAGGAGTTTCACAGGGCAAGCTAGGTTGCACTAGTTAGATCTTTCATAATTTTAAATGAATTATGAAACATAAGAAATATAAGATAGTAGAAACTAAGGAGCAATGAAGGATTCCTTAATTTGACTTTAGTAGAAAACATATAAATTACTAATAGCCAGAATAAGATGTTCTGTATAACATATCATATTCATCATAGTTTTTGTTATGTAATTGAGCTTTTTAGAAATGATAGAGAAAGAAGACAATGATTGAACACATAAACAAGAGAAAAACATCACCAATTCGTATACCACATGAATCCTATGAAGAAAGTCCTTGTATTATTGATGCTTCCAGCGATTGGGAAATTACAATTCGCAGAGGAAATTATATTCAACAATCAACATCTATTACTTCAAACTATGAAGTATTTATACAAATTCTAAACTAAAATATCTTGAAAAAATATCAAGATTTGTTTACAAATATCTCAAACTATCTTACACAAATAGAACTAAAATATAGGACATTCAAACTAATGAATCTACTTGGCACTATCTTTGTGGATTGTTGGTGACAAAGAAGAGCAATTTGAATTTGATAGCAACTCTTATCTGATGAGGTGGCAACCAAGTCACTAATTGTCTAAGAGAGGTTTTGTAAGTTATCATGTTGGAAACAGGAACCTCTTTCATTTTTTTAAAATTTATTTCTTATTATCCCCAATATGATCTACAAAAAGGTGACTAAAACAGGAGATTGCGCAATCAGAAAAAATAGGCTAAAATGATGAGAGTGACTCTCCCAATCACTAATATTTGTGTGAAAAGTGAGATATTATTTTGTATCTTGTCGTATTAGAAACCAAAACCTGTCCAAGTTTCTAATATTAATCTCTGAGTATCCATAATATTATCTGCAAAAAGGTGACTGAAACAGGAAATTTTTGGAAAATATGCCTTCAAAGAATCATTAACATCTCCCAAACCATAATAGCTGTTAGAAAATTGATAGTGGTTGTTGTACAAGAGGATGGTAGTAACAAAAACGTCTTTCAGTATTTGAAAATAAATTCTTAGTTGTTTGTAAACCATGTTTAAAAGTACTACATTATATAGGGAAAAAACATAGTTTTACTTGGCCATGAAACAGACATATGACGTGGAGGGGGGAGGTGAAATGGAGGTGGGGTATAATGTTGAGACACCTGGTTGGAGGAAACATGATTAGGTGGAAGAATAGGAGTGTAGGATGAGGAGGGGCATCTCGTGAAAAGGTGAGGAATTTGACGATTTTCAGAGGGGGGTCAAAGCGGTAAGCGGGTTGTGAAGGGGGGGTCCGAAATAGCAAGGTGATGACACGTAGAGCGGGTTTGGTGGGGAGAAGAAAAGAATTTTGGACCTCCCCTGCTAATAAAGGTAGGATGGAAAGGGGAGGCCGAAAAACCCTGTTGACCATTGATCTGACAGAGTGACGATCAGGTGGTTGGATGATGTTCAAGACTTAACCACAAGCGACAAACTCCTTTTGTCATTTACGAAACTTATGACATGAGTGAAAACTTTGGTTATAATAGATAATTCCTTCGAATTTTGGATAAAGACATAATGAATTCAAACATTTAGGATTTCATGTAAAATTAACCACATTTCATCTTTTTTACCCCTCGGAATAATTTGGAGGCAACATTTCAAACATAATAATGATAAACTATAATCAAGCAATCCTATAGCAATTATAGGACCTTAACAGTGGCTCCAGCTAGGGATGGAACTTCCTGGTGAAGTGTCAAGAACACCGTAGACTAGTAGCTTGATCCATTGGGCCGATAGAAAATTTTCCACCTATTCTGTTGTAAAAATATATGTGACTGAAAATCTTCAAACTGGAATCAAAACCATTCTGCACACTGAAATCGGAAATACACATTGAACTAAAAGTTGTACTACTATCTAAAACTGAAATTGACAATAATGCTTGAAAAAGATGCTTAGAGTGTTGAGCTTATTTGCACATTGCTACCTACTCTACACTGCTGAAAATTATGCTGGATCAAATAATACAAAAATTCCAATGAGGCCAATCAAGTAGCTGCTAAAACAAGTGGTCCGCTTGACTATTTGTTAGCACAATCAAAAGGACATCTTGACTTTTTGTCCATAAAATAAAAGTTGTAGAGTGAAATGGCAACTATTTTTGGATATGGTAATGAAAACATGATTGAACACTTGAGTTGAAAAGAACCTCCATGTAGTTTTCTATAGGATCAGTAAAGACATGATTAATTAGTTTACCTTGTAGGCTTTCATTGATCGATTGAGCATGAAAGATTTCATCAGTTGTATTCTCAAGGTTAAAAGTTGATTCCCACTGTTTAGTTTCAGCCTTGTACTCGAAAACATAATTCTCAGCAATTTGCAACTCAAAAGGTAATACCATCTCCTCTTGTTTTGGAGAAGGAATATTTTCCAAGAATTGTTTAGTATCTCAGAAATTATAGGACTGAATCTAATAATCCAAAAGTTTAGTATCCTTCTCGAATATTTAAATAACTAACTCAAGAAAACAAACTTTACTTTTAGGATAATTTTTTCTTAATTTCAAACAAAGAAACATGGCTATAAAAAATCTTCATCAATTTGAAAATTGGTTAATTCATCCCTGGTTTCTTTTAAAATTTCACAAGACAGAGGATTTGCCACATAACTTGTCATCTTGTTTAGCAAGAAATCTGATCAAGTCGTAGTGGAGTCGCCATGAGTTTTCTACAAATTTGGATTTTTTGACAGTGGAGTCACACTAAAAACTTTGAAGTTCTGGATACTTTCAACGTGGAGTCGCCAAGTGAATGATACAACCTTCTTGTGTCTAATCACTGTCCACCATCAATAATCAGATCTGGAACTTGATACATGTTTATGGGGAATTTGAAAGGTTATTCCCCAGTATGGTCGCCACTATGTTGTTGTTATGTATTTTTTAGGTTGAGGGAGTAAACACATAGGAAAACATCAAAACCACTTTGGAAGCTAGGATCTAGCCCTACCAACTTCAGAGAGGGATCTCTCTGTAAAATTTAGCTATGTTTGGTGTAAATTTTAGGCTAGTTATTACTGTACCGATTGTTTTTTATTGGATTATTTTGTTGATTTAATTATAATTCCATTGGGTTATGGAGTCTAAAGATTAACTCGATCTACATCAAACTTTGAAGGAGTTTCACAGGGCAAGCTAGGTTGCACTAGTTGGATCTTTCAAAATTTTAAATGAATTATGAAATAGAAGAAATATAAGATTTAGTAGAAACTGAGGAGCAATGAAGGATTCCTTAATTTGACTTCAGCAGAAAACATATAAATTACTAATAACTAGAATAGGGTGTTCTGTATAACATATCTTATTCATCATAGTTTCTGTTATGTAATTGAGCTTTTCATAAATGAAAGAGAAAGAAGACAATGATTAAACACATAAACAAGAGAAAAACATCACCAATACGTACACCACATGAATCCTGTGAAGAAATTCCTTGTATTATTGATGCTTCCAGCAACTGGGAAATGAAAATTCATAGAGGAAATTATATTCAATATTCACATCTATTAATTCAAACTATGAAGTATTTATACAAATTCTAAACTAAAATATCTTGAAAAAATATCAAGATTTGTTTACAAATATTTCAAACTGTCTTACACAAATATAATTAAAATATAGGACATTCAAAGTAATGAATCTACTTGGCATTATATTTATGGATTTTTGGTAACAAAGAAAATCAATTCGAATTTGATAGCAACTCTTATTTGATGAGCATCCAAGTCACTAACTGTCTTTGAGCTTTTTCCTCCTGAAATTATGAAAAATAGGGTCTTGTAATACCCTTTTATATCCAAAACCATAATATATGTTAGAAAACTGAGAGAGGTTTTTGTAAATTACTATGTTGGAAACAAAATAGTCTTTCAGTTTTTGAAAATTCATTTTTTATTATCCACAATATGATCTCAAAAAACATGACTAAAATAGGACATTGCGTAGTCAGAAAAAAATAGGCTAAAATGATGAGAGTGAAGCTCCCAATTCCTGATAGCTGTGTGAAAAGTGAGTTAGGATTTTGTATCTTGGCATATTAGGAACCCAAACCTTGTCCAATTTCCTAAGACTCATCTTTGAGTATCCACAATATTCTCTGCAAAAACGTGAATGAAATAAGAAATTTCTGGAAAATATGCCTTCAAAGAATCATTAGCATCTCCCAAACCATAATAGATGTTAGAAAACTAAGAGATTTTTAAAAAAAAAATCATGTTAGAAACAAAAACCTTTTTCAGTATTTGAAAATACGTTCTTAGTTGCTTGTAAACCATGTTTGAAAGTATTGTATTGTATAGGGAAAAAGCATTGTTTTACTTGGCCATGAAACAAACATATGACGTGGAGGCGAGAGGTGAAATGGAGGTGGGGGATAATGTGGAGACACATGGTTGGAGGAAAGAGTATTAGGTGGAAGAATAGGAGTGTAGGATGAGGAGGGACATGGCAGGAAAAGGTGAGGAGGTTGGTGGTTTTCAGGGGGGGTAAAAACAGTAAGCGGGTTGTGAAGGGGGGGGTCAGAAATAGCAAGGTGATGAAATGTAGAGTGGGTTAGATGGGGAGGAGAACAAATTTTTGGACCCCCCTGCCAATAAAGGTAGGATGGAAAGGGGGACCGAAAAACCCTGTTGACTATTGATCTGACAGAGTGACGATATGGCGGCTAGATGATGCATAAGACTTAACCACAAGTGACAAACTCCTTTTGTCGTTTTCGACCCTTATGATATGAGTGGAAAACTTTGGTTATAATACCTAATGCCTCCGAACTTTGGATAAAGACATAATGAACTCAAATATTTAGTATTTCATGTAAAATTAACCACATTTTATCTTTTTGACCCCTTCTTGGAAGTAATTTGGAGGATGAAATATTATTTACAACATTTCAAACATAATAATGATCATCTATAATTAAGAAATTCTATAACAATTATAGGACCCTAACAATATGGATAAAAATAAGCAACCTATGGAACCCCAGGACTTGGATGAAGAAGAGATGACTATGGGGATTGAGGAGCTAAGCACACAGTCAATTTCTTGGTTTCCGGTATATAACCCCAAGAAAACCAACTTCCAAAGCTACTAAGGACCCTGAATCGTTGAAATTCAAGGTATTCACACCATTACTACTGTAGGAAGTACCTATTGAGGGCGACTTGTTAGCGGGCACCATTTCTGAAGATGGAGGATTAGGATTTGGGCGATCAAGAGAAATTTCCACAACTAGAACCTAGTAAATACTTGAAATGAGTCTACTATGAGGAGATGGGTGTTACAAGGCTTGAATCGATGAAGTTGGCGGTTGGTATTCAGTGCGTAGGGTTTCTTAATATGTTGTATGTCCCACATTTTAGCTGTAGTGTGATTAATACCATATGTGTGCACCAGCTGTTGGCACTGGTTCATGATGGGTGCCTTTGGCTAGGAGGGCCCATCCTTATTGATGATATGTTGATCTGAAGAATCACTGCACTGCCATATTAGGGTGCGAACCCCGCAGATGCTTTTGTGGGGAAGTTACAGGAGAAAAAGCTCACTGACTAGATGAAGAGCAACTTCAAGTTGGTGAAGAAGTTGCAGGGTACGCCATTAGTTCTATCTCAGATGAAGCTGTGTGGTTTGCTACATAGATATTGGCAGGGAAAATTATGAGGAAGTGTCATGCCGATGAAATACCGACACCAGTGATGTCCTTAGCTTCGTAGTGCAGCCAGGGGGTCGAATTCAATTGGGCAAAGTACCTCTGCCAATAATTCTTGGATGATTGCCGCAAATCCAAGGAGGAAGGAAAATACTTTCACTACACGTGGTTGATATTACTGATCGTGTTGATAGCTTGGAGGATGCCAAAGGATTCATAGTTCCCAACATTAGATCCAGAGTTGTGTGAGGTTGCTAAATTTCCCTCGCTGTGGGCGATGAAGGACCCTAACCATGTCATTGGAAACAAGATGTTCTGGGTATTGTTTGAATAAGAATTACATATGGTGATTAACCAGAAGCCATGGTTTTCATCCACTTTGTTCAAAGAATATCGATGCATTGTATATTTTAAGGCTAATTTCCATCATGTTTACATCCATGCAAGGCACGATTTGATGAAGAATTGGACAGTGTTGCCATTTTTGGTCACCGAAGACTCATGGAGTTAGTCCTTAAGTGGTCGATTGACTAGCTTCTTCCAATGGATGTTATCGAAGGTATCATAGGGACTAGTGTCGTAGGTGCAACAGGCACCAGTAAAGCATTGCAAAAGGAAAAGAAGAAGGTGACCATCGATCTAGAGAAAAATATTGTGCAGGAACCAGAGGGTGAGCATGACGAAGAGCCGCATACCGAAGAACTAGACCAGGTACTGAAGACCGCTTTGTAGACTCGAAGAACATTGGTTCTCCTTTTATTCTTAAATGACGACAAAAGTTAGGTATGGGAGGTGCATGCAAGAAGTGCAAGTCTGATAAGACTGCTAGTGCAGAGGCCATGGTCCTCACTGAAGGGGACCTTGATGAGATTGGCGATATTGTTCAAACTGTGATAGAAGAAATTTGAGGCCATATTGAAGATCATTATGCAGTGAGCTCCCGAAGCTCCAGATTCAGTTGGATGTCGCTTCTTAAGACAAAGTGCAGCAACTGGTAGATTCTTAGAGAATCAAAGGCACGGGTGGATAAAGTATACTTTGACCTACAACTCCAAATTACTGAGATTCAATTGAAGTTGCAGCACACCACACCACCGGAGATCCATGAGTAGCGCAAGTCTGCCATCTGAATAGACAGGGAAAAGCTCCATGCTGCAGTCAAGGAGTTGTTGTGGCCAGCAACACCCCCCCTTGTTCATTTAAGTGTTGTCCAAAATACTAAATGAATGGGGACCCTTAGTTAAATTTTTGAGAAAAAAGCAAGTTTTTCCTTTCTTCAAAATAAGGTTACCATCGTAAGCTTAGAAAGGTCTTTTGAATATTTTTTTAACCTAAGTCTACGATAAGGGAAATATCTTTAAAACCGTATTGCAAAAAAGATAGGAAATGCCTCCATTCCTCTATAATATCAGTATGCGCAAGACCCTCGTGTTAAGCATAACATCGCATCGCAATGAAGTAATACTCAGAAGGAAAAACTTCAAGATTTATCGATCTGCGATAACACTGATCGCAAGATCGCATATCGCAGAAATGAACTGGCAAGATCTGGTAAACATCAAACTTCTGCGACTTGCAATGTTGCGATCCCTGCGATGGTGCAATCTGTGAGGGTACAATCTGCGATGGTGAAATCTGCAATCTTGCGATTTGCGATGGCGCGATCTGCGATGTTACGTAAGCAAATCATAAATCACTTAATCACGAATCCTTCGGGCACGCCATTCAAAGAAAATCCACTTACCATAATCTAACTCAAGATCATGCACTTTTAATGATAGTAAATGAATTAGTTGTCAGTTATTAAATGAAATGAAGACGCGTGCTTTTGTAAAGAATTACTTCACGTAAAGTGGCGTATTTGATATATCTATTGCATCTAAAACTCTCCCATCACCTTTCTTAATCAATCATTTCCACTTCGCTCGTAATCTACAGGAACGAAGAGCTAGGACGATTCAAAGCCAAACGCAGGAGCAAATGGGAAAGAAAAATAAAGCTCAAGGCTCTAAGGCGAAGGAAAAGACAAAGGAGATGGCGCCTTTGTATACAGACACTTCCTGCAACAGAGACGCAGGGATTTCGACATGGGAAAGCATGTACAGGCTGCTGGAGGAAGAAAATCCTAGAGCAATGAAGGTTGATACTGTCGCGGGCTCACAACGCTCTTCCGAGGTGTCCTTAGAGGAGCTAGCATGTTCATTTCTTCACCGGATAGAAGCTAGGCCCAAAATTCTACCATACATGGATATGATCAAGTGGATAGTTGACAATGCAGAGTTGAACAACAAACAATTCAAGGTTCAAGGACATGGGCTCATCGGGTCATTCGCCGCGCAAGATTTAAAGCTTATGTATCATCTCCCTGAACCACAGGCAACTTACAATGCACAATTCGTCAAGAAATTTGGGGCAGAGAACCCAAACCTAGCAGAGACCACTAAAGATTGGTCCAAAAAAGAGGAGCCGCTCAAAAAGGACAAAAAAGGTGTGTACAGCGCTAGTTTCCTCACCTCTCTGTATTGTTTTGCTGCGACCATTCTTTGTAGATTATTTGGGATGCCGGATGTCAATAAATTTTCGTCTGAACGGCTACCACTAATAGACGCTGCCACAAACGCCGATATTATGGATTGGGCCAAGATCTTTTCTGATAATCTATACACGGCTGTTATGAATTACCGGTCTAAAAGATCCTTGTCTCAAAGGGTCTATCCTCCTTTTTTACCTGTCTGCGTATGATATGGATTCTATTGTTTGTGTTAAATTCCCACTATGGGTTGGAAATGACACCCAGGACCCATTACCTATTCTGTTTTATCATAAAATGTTATGGGATTCCATTCGTCCCACACTTCTATCAGATTTGTCACGGGCTTATCTTACCCCTATATAGAATGATGTATGATGAAGACCCCCCGAGGTGCTCACCCGAGGCGCAGATAGACATCATCTCCATCACAAGATGGTTCGGGGAAGAATGGTTCACCTATATTAGAGTGTTTGGAAGCATTGTACCTCCACATGTCCTACCTCTATATATCCCTGATAAACTTTTGGCTCTGAAATTGCCTATCAAACTTGCTCAGAAGGCGGCCTGACCAAAGACCTAAAAGACAAGAAGAAGGCCATATGGCCTCAGTTTCCTGTAGCTTGTGGGGCCTTCTCATTGTTTGATGTAGGACATGCTTTCACCGAAGTGGAGAATGTGACTTGTCTACAATTATTTAAATTTTTAGCAAGGCCATTTGACCCAAATAATGTTGCCCAAGATTTCACAACGAACGTCAAAATAAAAGTATTCATCGGAAAGAAAGATTTGTTTCAGAGTAGAAGCTCACTCCAGGAAATTTTGTGGGAAGCTCGGTCAAGGTTGTCTCCAGATGACCTCCAAAGATTCATGCTATACAGGGAAAGAAGGCTGGCCAATGTTCCTCTAGAGAATATACGACTGCCTGCCAGAGAACCAACTCCAAGCGTTAGCCTCAGTGGAAACTCTAGCACTTCCAAATATAAATCTAACACTGCGCAAGGAGTGCCTGAACATTCAAAAGGGTCTGGAAGAGACCAAGAAAAAAGCGAAGAAACAGCTAAAGATACAACTCAGTCAAGTGCAATGTCGCGACAGCAAGTTATCGCCTCCCCGCCAAGAGATGTTCCCCCTCACGTCATTAAAGCGCCACTCGTCACAACAGAACTAGACAAAGAATGGGAAACCTTCAACGAGTTGATCAGTCTTGAAGGGAAAGCCCCAAGAACACCTGTGAACAATACACAGGTAATGCAAGAAGTAGTTTCGACCATAGTCAACAGTGTCACAGAAATGGAGCACAGTCATATCGCTCCACCTTCTGAGCTTCTACTTAATGTAGAAGAAATTCCCCCACTGGATGTATTCTATAGTCCCCAACATAAAGCAGTTGTAAGGAGACAAAGGAAGAAAAGAAAACTAGAAAATACACTGTCACAAGATGCTGAACATTTTGATGTCTTATGGAAAGACCCCAACAATAACCCGACAGAAAATCTCACTAAGTTGTCTTAGATCACAGGAGCATATGCTTCTGCAACTATTGACAAGGCATTGGAAGTTCAACAATTGTTGAAGAACAAGAAAATCAAATACAACTACTACAACGACAGTTACAACAAGCCAATGCTAGTATTGAAGCGTCCAAACAGCTCGAGAATTTATAGGAATACTTTCAGCAGATGCAGATAGGCTATCAAAGAAGTCTAGACGAGAAAGGAAAGCAGTTGCAAATTTTACAAGAAATGCATAAAGACGAGCCTAAGCTTGCCGAATTTGTTTCAGAATCTATTGACTTAAATGAGCAACTTTTGCAGCAACAGGAAGAGTTGGGACGTAAGATATCACAGTGGATTCGCTATTGCGAGCTGAGCGATAAAATCACCAATCAAGTGGCGGACTTGCGAAGTGACTATGATCAAAGTGATAGACGAGTGACAGAATACTTAGCTTGGCAGGATGAAGAGGAAGGGAAAAGAGCAAGTGCACCCAGAATAAACGAGAATCATAAAGAATTGCTCTTTAATAAATGGGATGATCAAATCAGGCAGGCGGAAAACAAGCAACGGAGACAGCGGCCACGCAGGAAAACATTCTTATTGACTGTGTAAATGAGAATTTATATAGGGCCAACTTAATCGAATAGACCACCCCGGGGTACCTACCAAATAAACTACGACTGGAAGCAGAATGGAAGCAGAAGGCGCAGGAAAAAGGAAAAGCAATCCAGGCATTGAACAGATTAAATTGGGAGTGTTACTGGGCATACTTGGTCAAGCCACATAGTCAATGGATGACTGTGAAATGCATCATAAACGCAGCCGAAAAAGTAGTGCCAGCTATCATAGATTCTGTTTTCGCAACCCAGCTCAGCGCAGAAGTCGGCCAGCCGACTCTTCTCAAGCCCATGATGAACACTTGCAGTTTTAAGGACCAAGTGCAGAAGTAGCCTTATTTTAGAAATTTGTTTTTTCTTTTTTATTAGATTAGAAAAAGGATGGTCATTTGAAAACCGCATCCTAAATTTTGTAAAGACACTATTATTAGAATTAGGAAGTAGTATTTTAACCCTTCTCATGAATTTAGAGAAGGGTCCAAAAATTTGTCAAAAATTTGTCAAAAACTTGTCCTCGGAACATGCACTTCTGTACCCTCAGAGGAGGTTTTGATGAATGGATGGATCGAGATTTATTAATGTTTGCATTTGATGTCTACTACTGATGTTGCACTTTTGTACTCTTAGTAGATGTTAGAACAAGTAGAGATAAATCGTTTTTGCTTGAAGTCTATGAGTAGGATTAGTCATAAATGGTACTTTTATCTCTTGGCCATTTCTGCTTATATTCTTAAAGTGATTTACAGTTTTCAGTTGTTTATATGTTATTGCATGAATGTATGAGTTACCATTTGGCACTTCTGTACGATGGAGTCATTTATTTATGTCTGATATATGAATAACTTATTATGTGATATGCTGTTCACAACTGTTTTTCCTAACTTCTTATGCAAAGTGGTTGATCTTAATTGATTTCTATTCTTATGATAGCTGAATGATCTTTATTACCAGTTATTGTTTGAAATAACTTTAGATCGCATAATAGAATATATACACCCCGGGTTAGCGTAAATTAGATGTGTTGTTTCTCATTAGATTACAATAGCATAGAGTTAGTTTAAGGATATGAATTAAATTAGCTTTAAGTACTCTTAGATCAAAATCATTCAACTCTACACACACACACACACACCCATAGATTGGGAAACTGGTCCCATTATCCCCAGTCGGACCCGCTATACCAAACGGATAAGGAGCTGCCAACCAAGGTCCG
>APFE030482208.1:118926-156743 GCA_000404065.3 Pinus taeda
CCCACACTTCTATCAGATTTGTCACGGGCTTATCTTACCCCTATATAGAATGATGTATGATGAAGACCCCCCGAGGTGATCACCCGAGGCGCAGATAGACATCATCCCCATCGCAAGATGGTTCGGGGAAGAATGGTTCACCTATATTGGAGTGTTTGGAAGCACTGTACCTCCACATGTCCTACCTCTATATATCCCCGATAAACTTTTGGCTGGGAAATTGCCTATCAAACCTGCTCAGAAGGCGGCCTGACCAAAGACCCAAAAGACAAGAAGAAGGCCATATGGCCTAAGTTTCCTGTAGCTTGTGGGGCTTTCTCATTGTTCGATGTAGGACATGCTTTCACCGAAGTGGAGAATGTGACGTGTCTACAATTATTTAAATTTCCAGCAAGGCCATTTGACCCAAATAATGTTGCCCAAGATTTCACAACGAACGTCAAAATAAAAGTATTCGTTGAAAATAAAGATTTGTTTCAGAGTAGAAGCTCACTCCAGGAAATTTTGCGAGAAGCTCGGTCGAGGTTGTCTCCAGATGACCTCCAAAGATTCATGTTATACAGGGAAAGAAGGTTGGCCAATGTTCCTCTAGAGAAGCTACGACTGCCTGCTAGAAAACCAACTCCAAGCGTTAGCCTCAGTGGAAACTCTAGCACTTCCAAATCTAAATCTAACACTGCGTAAGGAGTCCCTGAACATTCAAAAGGGTCTGGAAGCGACCAAGAAAAAAGCGAAGAAACAGCTAAAGATACAGCTCAGTCAAGTGCAATGTCGCGACAGCAAGTTATCGCCTCCTCGCCAAGAGATGTCCCCCCTCCCGTTATTAAAGCGCCACTCGTCACAACAGAACTAGACAAAGAATGGGAAACCTTCAACGAGCTGATCAGTCTTGAAGGGCAAGCACCAAGAACACCTGTGAACAATACATAGGTAACGCAAGAAGTGGTTTCGACCATAGTCAACAGTGTCACGGAAACGGAGCACAGTCATATCGCTCCACCTTCTGAGCTTCTACTTAATGTAGAAGAAATTCCCCCACTAGATGTATTCTATAGTCCCCAACATAAAGCAGTTGTAAGGAGACAAAGGAAGAAAAGAAAACTAGAAAATACACTATCACAAGATGCTGAACATTTGGACGTCTTATGGAAAGACCCCAATAATAACCCGACATAAAATCTCACTAAGTTATCTCAGATCGCAGGAGCATATGCTTCTGCAACTATTGACAAGGCATCAGAAGTTCAGCAACTATTGAAAGAACAAGAAAATCAAATACAACTACTACAACGACAGTTACAACAAGCTAATGCTAGTATTGAAGCGTCCAAACAGCTCGAGAAGTTACAGGAAGACTTTCAGCAGATGCAGATAGGCTATCAAAGAAGTCTAGACGAGAAAGGAAAGCAGTTGCAAATTTTACAAGAAATGCATAAAGACGAGCCTAAGCTTGCCGAATTTGTTTCAGAATCTATTGACTTAAATGAGCAACTTCTGCAACAACAGGAAGAGTTGGGATGTAAGATATCACAGTGGAGTCACTATTGCGAGCTGAGCGATAAAATCACCAATCAAGTGGCGGACTTGCGAAGTGACTATGATCAGAGTGACAGACGAGTGACATAATACTTAGCTTGACAGGATGAAGAGGAAGGGAAAAGGGAAAGTGCACCCAGAATAAACGAGAATCATAAAGAATTTCTCTTTAATAAATGGGACGATCAAATCAGGTAGGCAGAACAAGCAGCGGAGACAACGTCCACGCAGGCAAACATTCTTATCGACTGTGTAAATGAGAATTTACACAGGGCCAACTTAATCGAAGAGACCACCCTGGGGTACCTACCAAATAAACTATGACTGGAAGTAGAATGGAAGCAGAAGGCGCAGGAAAAGGGAAAAGCGATCCAGGCATTGAACATATTAAATTGGGAGTGTTACTGGGCATACTTGGTCAAGCCACATAGTCAATGGATGACTGTGAAATGCATCATAAACGCAGCTGAAAAAGTAGTGCCAGCTCTCATAGATTCTGTTTTCGCAGCCCAGCTCAGCGCAGAAGTCGGCCAGCCGACTCTTCTCAAGCCCATGATGAACACTTGCAGTTTTAAGGACCAAGTGCAGAAGTAGCCTTATTTTAGAATTTTTTTTTTTCTTTTTATTAGATTAGAAAAAGGACGGTCATTTGAAAACCGCATCCTAAATTTTGTAAAGACACTATTATTAGAATTAGGAAGTAGTATTTTAACCCTTCTCATGCATTTAGATAAGGGTCCAGAAATTTGTCAAAAACTTGTCCTCAGAACATGCACTTCTGTACCCTCAGAGGAGGTTTTGATGAATGGATGGATCGAGATTTATTAATGTTTACATTTGATGTCTGCTATTGATGTTGCACTTTTGTACTCTTAGTAGATGTTAGAACAAGTAGAGATAAATCGTTTTTGCTTGAAGTCTATGAGTAGGATTAGTCATAAATGGTACTTTTATCTCTTGGCCATTTCTGCTTATATTCTTAAAGTGATTTAAAGTTTTCAGTTGTTTATATGTTATTGCATGAATGTATGAGTTACCATTTGGCACTTCCGTACGGTGGAGTCATTTATTTATGTCTGATATATGAATAACTTATTATGCGATATGTTGTTCACAACTGTTTTGCCAAACTTCTTATGCAAAGTGGTTTATCTTAATTGATTTCTATTCTTATAATAGCCGAATGATCTTTATTACCAGTTATTGTTTGAAATCTCTTTAGATCGCATAATAGAAGATATACACCTCGGGTTAGCGTAGATTAGATGTGTTGTTTCTCCTTAGCTTACAATAGCATAGAGTTAGTTTAAGAATCTGAATTAAATTAGCTTTAAGTACTCTTAGATCAGCTTCATCCAACTATACACACACACACACACCCTTAGATTGGGAAACTGGTCCCATTATCCCCAGTCGGACCCGCTATACCAAATGGATAAGGAGCTGCCAACCAAGGTCCAGACCGGGTGAGTATCCCCCTTGTTGTCGACCCAATTTTCGGGGCTTCAACAGGAGTGTAGCTAGTTGTTTGAAGAAACTCTAGAACTGTGGGGTTCACTGTAGGAGGAACCGCTTGTGAAGAAGATCAAAGTCGTTATTCGAGATAAATAGTTACAGTGCGATGAAATAAAGGCAACGACGTGCACCTTAGCCCCTATGCAACAGTTCACCCAATTGAAAGAAGGGACCTCCTTGCAAGGACAGATCGAGGAGTTGCGGAGAAAGATGCAGATCATCGCTGCACGAATGCAACCATGGGAAAAAGAAGCAGGGAACTCCTCACAAACTATGGAAGGCATGCTTAAGAGTATGCAATAGACACAATGAACCATTATTTTAGTAGTAGACGAGCCAACAATGAAAAATTTGGTGGAAGAAGTTCGACAGACAATTGTTCAATGCATGGAGGTGCTTCACCCAGTGAAGTCTTCATTCAACAGCCTGAAAGCAAAGATCGAGAGCGTACCATTGGAGTGACTCGAGGAAGAGTCACATAATTGTGTTGGGGGCCTATTGGGATGGGGTCCCCTTGGTCAAATTTTGTTAAAATATTATAAGTCTCCGTGTTTTTAGGAGCGGAGTGCGAGTAGTGTAGGTTAAATAGGAGTCAAGGGGTTTTAGGAAGTTCAAAACCCCTTATATTTTGTTTTTTTTTTTATATCCACCCATGGTTCGTGAACCATGGTATTGTAAGGGTATAGTGTATATAAAGGGATGTCTTAACAAGTCTAGGGAAATCGATATAGAACTTGATGTTATGATATCATTTTGGGTCTATAATTGTAGATCTTTCTGTGTTTTGGTGAAGGGGAAGGCTCTTGCAGCTGAGTGCACAAAGACCTTGGTAAGTACATAGCTGAGTGCATGGGCCCATACAACTGTGTGCATAGGGTCAGGAAATTTGTAAAGGAAGATTTGAAGTAATGGAAAGATATTTGAAGAAAATATGTGTCTATTTTTATGCACCGTGTATTTTTTGTACTTATGTGCAATTGAATGATATTTATTTGTATTTTATCTTAATTACTCCGCGAAGATCCGATTCAACTGTTAGATATTATTTTATAAATGATTAGATAGTTACGTGAATCTTATAAATTTATTTAACTGAAAATCATCTAAGTTTCATGAATAAGCATTCATGAAGGTCATATTTGATCTAAAAATGAAGAAAGCACCTTAAACCACATTACATAGCCTTCTAGATGCAGAAACTTGGTTCTAACATCCCCCAATACTGCCTGAGGTGAGATTGCAGCTTGCACTACGCGGGTTGTTACCAAAAGGGTCGGTAGTGTAGAGTTTTGTTGGTTAGCGCAGCTAACTTTGAACCTAGGTCCAATCCTCCTCAAGACAACAAAGCCCCTTCTTGTATTTTTACTTTCCATGCATTAGTGCAAATATATATATTTCATCAATTTCAATTCCAAATATTATCTGCTACAGGATTGAAAAATCAGTTTGTTTATGATTGTTTTCATGCATCTTGACTTAGTGAATTTAGTCATAGTTTTTTCAACCAATTTAGTGTTGCTTATTTTTATTATTTGGTTATTTTTCACATATTGAATCTACATTATGTGTTACATAAATTCATGTTTTTAAGAGCTACAATAAACTCCATGTTTTCCTTTTTGTTACCTAAACTGATCCACAATAAGAACCTAAGTTTGGAAAGGACTCCTTAACTCTCCTTTGACCCTCCTTCACCTTATTCATTCCCCAAACTGCAAGCAGAAAACATAAAAATACTCTCAATTGTTTCCTGCAGCAAAACAAGGGCATCCTATAGCATTCCACAGATTGCATCAAAACACCTCCAGATTTTCACCTAAAGCATGCTCATCCTTCCTTAGCACATTACAACACATATTAGGCCTTGAGGATGGAATTTGGAAGTTCAAATACCCCCTTGAATTCTTGACCTAGAAATTGTAGAAAATTGTCTTTATTTTATGCAAATTAGGGTTTAGTGTGTGAATGCCCTCTTTCAGTTGCAAGATTATTTTCAATTCATAATAGAATAGATTTGATTTTATTCCAACTTTCTTGAAATTTTTTTCTTTCCTTTCCTACAAGTATACTAGGTTTATTTGTTGTCCTTTCTTCTTAGCAACTAGAATATGTTTACTTTATTTTCTTTACCTTTCTGCAAATTAGAGTAGGTTTACTTGTTTTCCTTTATTTTCTTGCAATTAGAGTAGGTTGTGACTTGTTTTTGTTTTCTTTACCGCAATTTTTGAGTATTTACTATAGCCTAGATAATCGAAGTGGTATTTGCATAACCTAGTTTCCTTCCAGTTGCATCAGATCAAAAAAAGAATAGTAAATTGCATGTTTCATACAGTGTTGACCCCTCTTAAGTTTGTACTAACCTTGGGTTGACAATTAAAGTTAAACTCCCGAGGGTCTTGACTTTAGTTATCAAGCTAGTGTTCGTACAAACTTAAGAGGGGTCAACATTGTGTGTGTAGCAGAGAATATATTCTCCTTTGGTTGATCTAATGCAAACTGAGGGAACCTAATGTTAGGACCTCATATTGTCCATTTTTTACCATACATTTTGCTATTATGTCATCCTTTTTTAACCTATATTTAAAGTCCTTGTTATTTCTTTAACCCAATTGTTCCAAAGGTACACAATATTTCTTCTCATCAATATACGTTTAATTATTTTACATATAATTACGCTATCTTAATAGTTAATCATTGAATTGAATAGTTGTTGAAACAATTAAAGAATGATGTGCAGTCCACGTTGTTGAAACTGCCTGGAGACTGCATGATTACTTTATAGTTGCAGAAACAGTAAGAACGATGCGCAAATCCCATGGCTAAGACAATTGTGATTTGCATTCTAAGAGTGGACAACAACAGAATAAGATCACCGAAGGAGCTGCTACACCGGATGTAACGACCATGATCCAAAGACAACATTATTGTAACAGCATTTTGTTGATGGGAAACTGATTTCCCTATTTTTGTATATTGGATTAAAATAGGACTTACAATGTAATCTGTTGTAATAGATGTCTCCTCTTTAAAAAGAGGAGACATCTACATTAGAGGGGGACGAACAGACTGCGGGGAAGGTCTAGTTGAAGGAACAAAACTAGAATCCTTTTTGTAACATGACATATTGATGGATGGATAAAATCTTGTTCTGAACATTTCTTTCTAGCTCTTGTCTCCTGGGGAATCTTGTGAGAAGGATAGGGCCCACCTTCATCACAAGATTCACCCATTATATTTCTGCAGTGTGTTAAGTGTGTCTTTTATTCATACCTTGTTAATAGTACTGTTTACTTAATATTGTCTATGCATTATTGTTGAAACTTTGTTTTATTTCCAATTGGTTGCTGCATTATTTAGTTTATCCACAGTTAATTTGTGAGTGCTTCGTTGGCAATTAAGATTACAGAGTGAGCTGGAAAGCTTGGTAATCAGAGACAGGTGCTGAAGATTCCTGCTCCAGGAATAGGGTCCTGTTCTCTGCTACAGCATAACCAGTATTTCCCTTTGTAGATTGATTCTTTTTCATTAGATTATTTCTTTAATGAAATTAAGCATTCCTTGGTAGCTATCTGCAATAGATTACTTTTGTTGTAACTTAGAGTGGAGCTTCAATTTGCTTGAACAAGGTGTGACTAGTTTTTACTACAACTTTTATTGCTTTTAAGATTGAGTACATATAGTACGTAGTTGCCTTTGAAATAACCAGACTTCCTTGGGTTGACAATTTATGTAGCACTTGGTTGTTTGAATTAATAAGCAATTAAAGTGACCAACATTTTGGCGCCGTTGCCGGGGAAGGCAATCATAGATTTTAAAAGCATTAATGATTTTCTTTTAGATGTAGAGGACACAAGAAAACTAATCCTACAGGTGGCAAGGGCAAAGGAAGAGGAGGAAGAAAAACTTTTATTGATGAGATTACCTCAAAAGCTGAAACTTCTCAGAGGTTAAGCTCTTAGAGGCCACAAACTCAACATTCTCTCCAAACAAACTATGAAATGGAGGAAGTAGTGGGACCTGAAAGGGTCGAAGAGATAATAGAAAATATTGAGGAACCAACGGAAGATATTGAAGAATTAGTAGAAGACATTGAAGAACCAGTTCAAGACATTGAGGGTCCAACGGAAAGTGTTGAAGACCGGGCAAGCGCAACAGGGGAACAACCAATGGATGGAAACAATGAAGGAATCTTCAGAGGAGGACATGGAGGAGGAGAAGGAAGAGGCGATAATTCTTTCTCCACCTTGGGATTTCCTATCGGGGATCTTCCCAGAGGGGTGACTCCTATGAAAAACATCCCACTCTCAGCGTTACCCAATTTCCATGGTTTATCTTCTGAAGACCCTGATGAGTTTCTTTTTGAGTTTGATATATTATGTATAAGTTATGATTATGTTACTAATGCTCAAAAGTTGAAGTTATTTCCAGCAACATTAAAATGGAAATGCACTAAGATGGTTTATGAGTCTGGGAGGTCATGTGATCACAACATGGGAGCAGATGAAGAAGAAGTTTCTGGCCAAATATCAAGACTATTGCCGGGTGAGAGAGAAAAGGGAAGAACTATTCAAGATGGTCCAAAAGGAGGACGAAACTTTGGAAGATTTTGTGGAAAGATTACAATACAATCTGCAGATATCCGATCACCCTAACGTAAGTAAAGATATTCTTAAGACAATATTATTGAAAGGGGTACGGGATGACTGTTTAGACATGTTAAATATGCTTGGTAAAGGGGACATATCTAAGGAATTGTATAATGAAATTGTTAACCTCTGTAAGAGATGTTCAAGAGGAGTTTCCAATAGATCAAAAATCAGGGATAATACATATTCAAGAGTCCAAAAATCAGCCAGTGGCGGAGCAACAAGAGCTGAAATAGGTAATTTACTTGAAGAATTTAAAACTGAAATGTTAAGCTCTTTTGCTTCACAAATTGATACCTTACAGGTTAAAAAGAAACAAGCAGAGGCAAAAGCTTCTTTGGCCATTTTCTGCCCTAAATGTAGAGAAAAACATCCACTAAGGGAATGTCCATTAGACAAGGTACCAATTTGCACCATTTGTGAGAAGGACCATGAAACTCAACAATGCCCTTCTTTACCATGGATAAAAGCAGCATTGCAACCAACTGAAGAGGAAGCTGAAGCAATTTATTTGCTGACACAAAGGAGGCAATGGCAACCATGAGGACAAGGTACGAATTCTAATATGCCATTTAATCGTTGGAATAATTATTCTTCTTTTAATCAAGCAAATTACCCGCCCTTCAATCAAATGCAGTATCCACCCTTTAACCAAATGAGCTTCCCACCCATGCAACAAACAAACCCTCCGTTTGTAGACCTTGCAATGTGGACTCATTGGCCTCCACAACAACCTTATTTTAATCAATGGAACCCAAACTGGAGAGCTCAACAAATACCATTTCCAAACCAATTTCCTCAGTATCAGCGACCTCTCTCTCTACCATCAGGAGCTCCATCGAATAATCAGACAATAAGACCCTAGCTACCTGTACAACCGAACCCTAATCTTAATAATAAAGCTATGCAAGTTATTGATATTTAGAACCAGCTTATATCTCCTGTTCTCCCTATGCAGTGTAATGATATTAATTTACGATCTAGGAGAATAGTTGAGCCTATTATTGATGATATTACTTTTTCTAACTCTGGCAAAGAAGAGACAGAAAAGGATAAATTACTTAATAAGGGTGCTAAAACAGTCAAGCCACCCTCTAATAAAATTGTTGAAATAGCAGAGCCACCATTCCCTGAGCGTCTAACTCTCACTAAGACACCTGAGCCGTCTGCTTTTAATATTTTAGGGAATTGCAAAATCTTTATGTTAAAATTCCACTTTTACAAGCACTCAGAGATGTACCAATTTATGCTAGAACCGTTAGAGGCATTTGTATCAAGAAACTTGGTAGGAAAGCTAAAGATCCCCTCACAATTCACGTGATGGGTGATCTAGCCACTTTAATGTCAGGAAAAACTCCGCCTGTAAAATATGGTGACCCCAGCCATCCTATGGTCATAGTACAGGTTGGAAAAACTATTGTTTCACGAGTTCTGGTAGACTTAGGTGCTGCTATAAACATTATGACCCTTGAAACTGCACAACTGTTACAGCTGAAAAATGTAATTAGAGAGACATCAACTATCCTAGAGTTAGCTGACCATTCCACAATCAAATATGAAGGGGTTATTGAAGACATGATCATTTCAGTTGAATCTTGGAACTACCCAGCTGACTTTGTTGTATTACAGACTAAAACAAAGTTGGGGGGACATCCACTGATTTTGGGAAGACCCTGGCTGGCTACAACGGATGCTTTTATCAGCTGTAGATCAGGTTTAATGACAATCTCTAATGGATGTGAAACTAAGCATCTCACTCTTTACCCTCATGCTACACCTATGATTAGCAATGATGATTCTGTATGGTTAGACTATGAGGATAATGACACTCAACCCATTTTGACCATTGGACAAGCATTAACTCTTAAAGACACCACGAAAAATGAAGTAATTAGTAATTTTATTTCTGAACCTTCCTCGGTCACTTCTGAAACATATAATCAGTTAACTGCAATTTTGCAACTTGAAACCCAGGAAAAGCTTAAATCTAAAATTTTATCTCAAAAATCAATTGCTATCTCATCTAAAAGCATAACAGTAGAAATCGAACCTAGCAAAACATTGAACATAAACCCTAACTTGTCATATGTTGAAACACAACAGCTAATGAAGTTACTTCGTGAAAATAAGGAAGCATTCGCATGGGATTACACAGATATGAAGGGGATATCCCCTGAATTATGTACTCATCGTATCTATATTAAGGAAGGATTCCGACCAGTCTATCAACCCCAACAGCGAATGAATCCCAATTTGAGGGAAATTGTTAAAGAAGAACTTCAAAAATTGTTGAATGCAGGCTTTATATACCCCATATCTAACAATGAATGGGTTTCTCCATTGGTGATAGTACCTAAGAAAAACGGGAAATGGAGCGCGTGTGTAGATTATAAAGCCTTAAACAAAGCCACTCAAAAAGATAATTTCCCCTTGCCATTTATTGATCAGGTGCTAGATAGTTTGTTAAGAAAGAGATTCTTTTCCTTTTTAGATGGTTTTAGCGGATATAACCAAATCAAAATTGCACCCCAAGACCAAGACAAGACCACTTTTACTAGTCCTTGGGGAACTTTTGCCTATAGAGTTCTTCCATTCGGACTATGTAATGCTCCAACAACGTTTCAAAGAGCAATGATAGGAATCTTTTTTGATATTCTTAATGAATCTACGGAGATATTTATGGATGACTTAAGGAGATGGCTTTACTCGTTATGGTGTGACTTTTGAAGATGCATTACAAAACCTTGAGAAAGTACTTAAACATTGTATACAAGCTCACCTTTCCTTGAGCATTGAAAAATGTCATATGATGATGAACGAAGGAATTGTACTTGGACACTTCATTTCATTCCTAGGGATTCAAGTAGATCCATCCAAAGTGCAAGTAATTCAAACCCTTCCTATCCCTAAGACAAAAACTGATGTAAGAAGTTTTTTAGGACATGCTAGATATTACAGAAGATTTATCAATTTTTTTTCTAAAATAGCTTCTCCTTTGTTTGTGTTACTTATGAAAATACCTGAATTTAAGTGGACTGATGTCTATCAGAAAGCATTTGATGAACTTAAGCATCAATTGTCTACAACTCCTATTCTAAGGGGACCTGGTTGGGCACTTCCCTTTCATATATCCTCTGATGCTTCAGACACTGCAATAGGAGCTATCTTGGGGCAGGAAGAAAATAATCTTCCTTATGCTATCTATTTTATTAGTAAGAATATGACCCCTGTTGAGCTTAATGACATAGTTACCGAAAAGGAATTCTTAGCAGTCATTTATGCTATTAATAAATTTCGACATTACATTACTGGTTATCCTACTTTTGTTCATACTAATCACTTGGCCATTAAGTATTTAATGAATAAATATGTTACAATTGCCCGAGTTACCAGGTGGTTATTATTATTACAAGAATTCGATATCGCAATTGTAGATCGACTAGGTAAAGAAAACGTAGTTGCTGACTTGCTTTCTTGGATAAAATCTGATGACAATACTCCAGCAGATGATTCCTTTCCCGAAGAATACTTATTTGCAGTATCTGCTCACTCACCTTGGTATGCAAACATTGCCAATTATTTGGTTGCAAGAAAGTTACCATCACACCTATCACATAGGGAGAAAAGAAATATCATTCAACAAAGTGCTCGATATAGCTGGATAAGTGGGTGTCTTTTTCATACAGGACTTGATCAGGAAATTTGAAGATGCATTAGAGAAGATGAGGTTTATGATATACTGAAGGGTTGTCATGATGGCCCTTGTGGAGGGCATTTTGCTGATAAGAGAACAACACATAAAAATCTCAGAATGGGTTATTATTGGCCCTCACTTTTCAAGGATGCAAAGAAATATGTCAGGGCCTGTGATAGCTGTCAAAGAATGGGTCAACCTAATCATAGAGATGAAATGCCACTGAACCCCCATGTAATACTTGAACCCTTTGAAAGATGGGCTCTAGACTTTATAGGACCCATCAATCCTCCATCCAATCAAAGAGTTTACATATTGGTTTGTACAGATTATATGACTAAATGGGTGGAAGCTAAGGCACTTATTAGAGCTAATGAAGAATCTGTTTTAACTTTTCTATTTGAAGAAATCTTTGTTAGGTTTGGAGTGCCTAGAGAACTAGTCACAGATGGAGGATCTCCTTTCAATTCTCATAGTTTTAAAGCTACGCTTCAAAAATACTATATTAATCATAAAATGACTACACCTTACCACCCCTAAGCTAATGGTCAGGTAGAAAGTACAAATAAAGTCATAGAAGCCATTTTAACAAAAACAGTGAAGGAGAATAGGAAGGATTGTTTTCAAAGGCTGCCTGAAGCATTATGGGCTTATAGAACTACCTGGAGGAACACTACAGGTTTTTCACCCTATGAGTTGGTTTATGGTAAAAGTGTTGTTTTCCCTGTCGAATTTGAAATTAAAACCTTAAGAACTGCTTTAGTTGTTAATCTTGATTTGACTTATGCATAGACAACTAGGTTGTAGCAGCTTCAGGAATTGGATCAAAAGAGGTTGGATGCCATCCATCAAGCAACTATGATTCAATAGCAAAGAACCAGGTGGCATGATAAAACTATTAAGCATAAGCAGTTCCAAAAAGGTAATTGGGCTCTATTGTATGATTCTCGGTTTGAAAATTTTCAAGCAAAATTAGAAACAAGGTGGCTGGGACCTTACGAAATAGATACTATTTTTACCAATGGAACAATAAGGCTCCTAAAAATTTATGATTCTAGAACACCATTGTTAGTGAATGGGTATCGGCTTCGTCTATACCAGCAACCTATTTCTAAAGAAGATTTTAAGGCCACTTGCATGGCAGATTCACAATGTATCTTTTTAGGGGAGCCTGCTGCCCCTCATTGCATCTAATTTCTACTTTATATATTTCTTATTATTAGATTAGATTTCTTAACTAATAATCCCTATCAAGGGTTTCCATGTTACAATTTATTATTTTTCAGGTCTTAGATTAGGAGGCTGGTGGAAAACAACAATTGTATTGCAAACATGATTAAGTTTCATTTTGGGAAACATTGTCAGCTCACAACTCATTCCCCCACATTACCTCTGAGCAACACTTTCCTATTTTTCTTTACAACAACTTTTGCCATTCTCCCCATTGCTGAAACACCAAATTTTCACATTTTCCCTGTTGTTGAAACACCAACTTTTCTCATTTTCCCCATTGCTGAAACACCAAATTTTCGCATTTTCCCCGTTGTTGAAACAACAACTTTTCACTTTTTCCCCATTGCTGAAACAACAATTTTTCCATTGCTGAAACACCAACTTTTTCCATTTTCCCTAAAACACCAATTTTTCCCATTTTTCCTGTAATTGAAATATCAATTCTTCTCAAAAGGAAGAATACATATTACTTTCCATTGTGAGAATCATCTATTGATCCTTATAACTTGTTTTTTTTTCACTACCTCCTCCTATGTTTATAGAAGCCTTTCATAAAAATACCCCCATATTTCAAAACCCATTTCCATAACCAGTGGTGATCTATTAAGCAATGACATTATATTTTCAGAATATCAATCGAAGGTAAACATGAGGTATGTATTTGTTATGTGTAAATATTAAACTATAGTTAATGAGAAGATTATGACATGATTACCACAATCGCCATACATTCAAACTCATCATCTTAGCCGCAGTTGGGGGGGAATACCAAAATCATGCAATCATTTCACGATACGCCAATCACCATCATTTTTTTTACCACGATCATGTCTTGTCACCCCATCTCTATCTTATTATGTCACAACCTCATTTGCAAAATTTACTCTGTTTCAGGTGGTAACTCGGCTCTGTACTGTGCATTTTACTGAAGCTAGTAACTATGGGAGGTTCTTTTATTCGAAATGAACCTGGCTCAATAGCTCTATTGGAATTAAACCTAGAAGTATATCAGATTTTTCAAGAGGCAGGTTGGGTAGATTATTTTCGGAGGCTCCAGGGATTCGATCCTCAGCAAGTCGTTGAATTCGCACGTAATCTACAGGAAGGCTACTCTACTATTCAAGGAGTTTGAATTCCAGTATCAGAGGATGATATAGCACAGGTTTCAAGTTTACCGGCCGATGGCATTCAATGGTTCAGTCGTAAACACATCATTTTGAATGCACAATAGGAATTTCTTCTATCGGGAGAGTAGGTCGAGCCTAAAGGCAGGGGTGTTGCGCTTCATTCATTACCACCTCTCATGGCCGATCATTGCATAGTTTGTCAAGCACTACCTCACCTGCGAAGGATGTTACCAAGTAGTTTATCAGCATGATTTTATGTTGTTAAATCATTTGAGACATGGTCGACTACTAAATATGCCATACTATCTACTTGGGTGTCTAAAGAATATGTCAGATTATTGCATGAATGCGAAGTACCCACTCCTTTCCCTCACCCATCATCATCTTGTCCAACTTTTAATTTAGAAGGGTTTTGCCGAATAGAATCCCCCTCCCATTAACAACCCACTCCCAGAACCCCAAGAAGCTGCTGAAATTCCCCAAGAAGTAGCCGAAAATCCTCAAGAAACTGCTGAAATTCCCCAAGCAGCAGCCGAAAATCTTCAAGAAATTGTTGAAATTCCCCAAGCAGCAGCCGAAAATCCTCAAGAAACTGCTGAAATTCCTCAAATAGCAGCCGTAACTCCCCAATTAGATGCTAAAAATTCTCAACAAACCCTTGGAATCCCTCAACAAACTGAAAATCCTTTTGTACAACAAGCAGGGAGCATCTTTGATTCCCTAGAAATTCCACCACCCGAAGCATTCAATCCAATTGACCCCTCCATTGCATCAACCCCACCCCATAATTTAGCTGAATCATCCAGCCCCATGGTCCATATCCCTAGTGATGATTCTGATGACAACCTTCCCATTGCTAAGCTAAAAAGAAAAAGGCAAGAAAAGGCTACGCCCCTACCAAAAAGACAAACAAGGGCCTCAACTAAAGAAGCTACCACTCCTGATGACACTCCTACCCTAAGGAAAACTACTCATAAAAGAAAAATCATTGTTCTTCCTGCCTTTTTACCTTGAAGATGAACGAGGATGTATTTTGAAGTAGCAATTGAGACCACCACCCTAGATTCCCCACCTATTATCCTAAAACCCCATACCCCACCCCAGTCCCAAGATGCCGAATCTTTACCTACTTCACCCTCGGGGTACTGAAATACAAAATGCTTAGGATTTTGTGACATCATTCCTTTCAGAAAACGTAGCTGCCAACAAGAACCAGCTACTGATTCAGCATCTGCCACACAAGAACTAGCTGCCGATCCATCAAAATTAGATACCCAAGATGATGTACAACATGTAGCTTCTCCACAAGAACCAGCTATTGACTCAGCAGTTGCTACACAAGAACCATCTTCTGATGACCATGACGAGGATGTAGCTATCCCACAAGAACCAACTACTGACTCAGCAGTTGCTACACAAGAACCACCTGTTGATGATCATAAAACAAACAATCAGGATGTAGCTGCTCCACAAGAACTAGCTACCGACTCAACAGTGGCTACACAAGAACCGCCTGCTGATGAAAAAAATATATATAATCAGGATATTGCACAGACTATAGCTGTTACACAAGAACCAGCTACTCATTTAGCAGCTACCACACAAAAACCATCTGCTGAGGCTGTAGATAATGAAGTTATTGCGAAAGCAGCTACAGAGACTGCCACTACTACACAAAACCCAACAACCTTAGCTTCCCTTCTACAGGCAAACGAATTTTTAAAATCAGAGCTCGAGGTTTATAAGCAGGAGTTAATAATGGTGAGGGAAGCCTATGAAAGAGAGCTTAATCTGTATACTTTAGCTCATGCAACATTCACAACTAAGAAAAGCATAGAGAAAGATCGATATAATGAATACATGTGCAGCCAGTGTGGTAATATTTATCATCAAGCTGGTTATAAGATAGTTGAAGTTCCATTGCTTGGAGCTACTCCTGCATCTACTCTTGTTACAATTAAAAAGGAACGCCCTACTGTTACACAAGAACCAACAGGGCCTTCAAATATTTTTGAAAAAGAGGCTAAACCACAGATACCTCGGCCTACTCTCATTGCTAAAACTGAAAGCCCTGTGCCACGTCCTATAAAAACTGTGTTTACTCAGATTGAACCTTTGCGTACAAAGATTGTTTTCACTCTGACCAGCAGCACTCAAGCACAAATGGATATATGGAAGAAGGAATATGTTATGTCACAAGAAAATATTTTGCAGGAACACAAATTATCGTGGCAAAATCATATATATGCAAATTATGAAACGTTGGAATAGTCTCGTGCACAAAACAAGGAAAACAAACAGTTAAAAACTAGATTGTCTCTCATTTTTGATCTGGTTCAAAGACTACTGGCCACCAGGAAACCATCCTCTAATTATTTTGTCTTTCTTGCAGAACACAACATTCTTCCAAGTAAAATCAATTAGAAATGGGCGACCTCATGAGGTATCTACATCACAACAGTTTATCAAGACTTTCACAGAGGCATCAATCAGTGAACAAAATTTACTCTGTGAATTGTACCTCCATAATGAAGCCTTGCTTGAGGATAGAAAGCTTAATCTGATCCCTCTAGTTGGTGACATTCAGATTAGAGCTTTTTTCTCTTTCCTAGCCAATCAACTCACATGGAAAAATGCCTTCCTCTCAGCAAAACACAATGAAGATAATCGCCTTCTGTGGATTTGATTTGAGCCATAGAATGCTGCCATTTTCGTCGGTAAATATCATCGCTTTTTGAAGGAACTGAGAATCACTGAGCACATCAAAGATTTACAGGTAGTAGTCTTAAAAGACTGCCAACATTATGTCAAAACCAAGGGAGATCTTGTTATACAAGCAAACAACCTATTTTGGGAACAATGCCCCAAGGAGAGAAAGGAATATCATCCCTTTAACCCTCTTAATCTTCAAACAACAATCTCACGGCTACCTAATTATGTCAAATGCATTCAACAGTGTGCCAAAAGATGGTTAGGATATCATTTTCACTTCCCTCTTCTATGGCTGCTAGCACAGTAATATAAGGCTTACTTCAGGTTGTCCAAAAAGGAGCAGCTCGCACCATGGCAAAAATTACAGAATGTCTATGGTTTCAGAGATTTGGTTGATAGCACCTTCTATTCTTATTGTCTACGTAATTTTCACTGTACATCCCAATACTCAGACTCAGAGTCAGAGTAAAAGTTGCATGAGGACATGCAACCCTTTCAATTGAGGGGGATGTTAGGACCTCATATTGTCCATTTTTGACCATACATTTTGCTATTATGTCATCCTTTTTTAACCTATATTTAAAGTCCTTGTTATTTATTTAACCCAATTGTTCCAAAGGTACACAATATTTCTTCTCATCACTATACGTTTAATTATTTTACATATAATTACGCTATCTTCATAGTTAATCATTGAATTGAATAGTTGCTGAAACAATTAAAGAACGATGTGTAGTCCACGTTGTTGAAATTGCCTAGAGACTGCACGATTACTTCTATAGTTGTTGAAACAGTAAGAATGTCACGCAAATCCCGCGGCTGAGATAGTTGTGATTTTCATTCTAAGGGTGGACAGCAACAGAAGAAGATCACCGAAGGAGCTGCTGCACTAGATATAACGACCATGATCCAAAGACAACATTACTGTAACAACATTTTGTTGATGGGAAACTGATTTCCCTATTTTTGTATATTGGGTTAAACTAGGACTTACAATGTAATCTATTGTAATAGATGTCTCCTCTTTAAAAAGAGGAGACATCTACATTAGAGGGGGATGAACAGATTGCGGGGAAGGTTTAGTTGAAGGAACAGAACTGGAATCCTTTTTGTAATATGACATATTGATGGATGAATAAAATCTTGTTATGAACATTTCTTTCTAGCTCTTGTCTCCTGGGGAATCTTGTGAGAAGGACAGGGCCCACCTTCATCACAAGATCCACCCATTATATTTCCGCAGTGTGTTAAGTGTGTCTTTTATTCATACCTTGTTAACAGTACTGTTTACTGAATATTGTCTATGCATTATTGCTGAAACTCTGTTTTCTTTCCAATTGCTTGCTGCATTATTTAGTTTATCCACAGTTAATTCGTGAGTGCTTCGTTGGCAATTGAGATTATAGAGTGAGCTGGAAAGCTTGGTAATCAGAGACGGGTGCTGAAGATTCCTACTCCGGGAATAGGGTCCTATTCTCTGCTACAACATAACCAGTATTTCCCTTTGCAGATTGATTCTTTTTCATTAGATTATTTCTTTAATGAAATTAAGCATTCCTTGGTAGTTGTCTGCAATAGATTACTTTTGTTGTAACTCAGAGTGGAGCTTCAGTTTGCTTGAACAAGGTGTGACTAGTTTTTACTACAACTTTTATTTCTTTTAAGATTGAGTGCATATAGTATGTAGTTGCCTTTGAAATAACCAAACTTCCCTAGGTTGACAATTTATGTAGCACTTGGTTGTTTGAATTAATAAGCAATTAAAGTGACCAACACCTAAAATGTAAAACCACCACTTTTTATATCTAGGCTATAGGAAATGCTGAGAAAAAAGAAAAGAAAAAGGAACAACAAATAGACCTAATCTAAGTTGTAGGAAAGTAAACAATAGAAAGTAACCAAATTCTATTTGCATCAAAGTAAATGATAGAAGGTAACCCTAATTTATTTGCATAAAATTAATTGAAAATAAATAAACCTACTTTATTTTGTGGGAAAGTAAATGAGAGGAAATAAGCTTATGCTAACTAAGGGAAAGTAAATGACAGGAAGTAAACTATGCTAACTGCAATAAATTAAAGCAAGTCAATTCAACAATGTTGGAGAAAGATCAAGTCTATTCTATGATGCGCAATAAATAAATTTACAACTGAAATAATACATTAAAATAATAGACCTAGTTTCTAATGTGAATTTTAATGTGCTAAGGAATGATAAACAATATTTGGGGGCAAATCTAGAGGTGTTCATGTGTAATTTGTGTACTACTACAACCTTGCCCTTGTTTTGCTACAAGGAACAACCAAGAGAAATTTTATGTGTGTTATATGTAGTCAAAGGGGTGAATAAGGTGAAGGAGGGTTGTATAAGGGTAAATAAATGTTTTCCAAGCTCAGGTACTACCAATCGATGAATTCATGCAACAAATAGACAAATTTAGAGTTTTGTGTAGATCATCTAGAGAGAAATCAGGTTGTTGACAAATTGCAAAAATGGGTAACAGTGAGTGAAAAAATGATAATCTAAGTGAGCCCAGTGCACTAGAAACAACACAACCTATACCTATTGAGCACTAATATATAACTTAAAGTAAAATGGATGATTGGCTAATAAAATCAAAGTGCATGGATGATTGATAAACCACTAACTGCAAAATGTAAAACACTAGAAAGGATGAGGTGAATTTTAAATGAAGAGCATCACTACATGAAAGAAACTATTTATAAATTCATTAGAGCAAGATACATAAACAAATGTAGAGATAATCTTATTCATTAAACTTGCAAAGACAATACTTTTTCACAGATGACATTTGAAGAAATGCATGACTAAACTAAATGCATGGAAAATAAAGATACAAGAATGGGGCTTGAGCAACTCGATTGGACCCTAACCCAAGGATACTTAGGTCCCTTAGAGGAAAATCATACTAGAAACCAAAGAGTTCTTCTCATTAATCAAAAAATGTTCTCATACATGAACTGTGAAAAAACTAAAAATAATAGGCAAAATCCTTTCTCTACTATTGACTATCTTCTCCAAGGTTTATAGTCCCTAATGGGATACGAAGGTCACTTATTTATACAAAAAATTCTTTATGAGAAACCTCCTTAAAGAGATGATTGCTTCGTTCCAAAATCCCTAGAAAGTAGGATTTGGTTCCTTAACAACTTATGCCAGATGTAACCATTGAGACCATTTGTTTTGTTTTTCTGTTACAAAATAATGAAGATATGCTTCCAAACATTTATTGACAATTTTAGTTTTTCCATCTGTCTAGGGGTGGTAGGTTGAGATCATGTTGAGGGATATCCCAATTTGTTTGAATAAATCCTTCCAAAAGCTTCCCATAAATTTTTCATCTTAGTCACTAACAATGATCTTTGGAAACCCATGCAATTTGCAAATATTTATGCAAAATATTTCAACAATTTGTTTTGTTAAATATTAACTTTTTATGCCCATGAAGTGTGTGTATTTAGTGAGTCGGTCTACAACCACAAGGAATTTTTCCTTCCCATTTGAAATGGGTATCCCTTCAATGAATTCCATCACTATTTCTTCCCATTTCTTATTTAGAATATGTTGGGGGTGGAGCAATCTTGGTGTCAAAGTATTTTCATTTTTGTTTCTCTGAGATTTATCTCATTATGCCACATATTCTGAATTTCCCTGTATATCCCTTTCAAATAAAATGATTGGTGTGTATTATAATAGGTTTTGAAGAATCCCACATGTCTAGTTGTTGGTGAGTCATAACACTCCTTAAGAACTTTGGTTTTGAATTTAGAAGTGGGACTTAGATAAATTCATCCCTTATACCAAAGGATGTCATTCCTCCATTCAAGTTTTGAATTTTGAATAGGGTTATTGATTAGGCTACATATATCTGCACTCTTCGTGTATTCACTTTGAATTTCATCTAACCAGTATGGGACTATAGTTGAGATTGCAAGTGATGACGGGTCTTCAGCTTTTCGAGATAGAGCATCAACAACAACATTGTCTTTAGCATTCTTATGGAGGACTTACAAATCAAAGATAGTTATTTTCCCCAACCATTTTTGTTGTTCTGTTAAAAGTCTTTTCTATTGCAAAAGGGACTATGGGCTATTGTGATCCATACATATGAAGACTTTTCTTCCTAGAAGATATTGTCACCATTTGGTTAGGGAATGCATGATAGCAAGCATCTCTTTATCATACGTTGATTCCAAATGTTTCCTTTGATTTAAGTTTCTTCTCTCAAAAGCTACGGGATCATCATCTTGCATTAATATGGCTCCTAATCCAAATCTGGAAGCACCACATCCAATTATAAAAGGTTTGGAAAAATCAGGAGTTGATAACACCGGTGTTGAAGACATGACTTCCTTTAATATTTCAAAACATTTTTCTTCTTGATCATCCTACATGAATTAATTTATCTTTAAAATATTTGTCAGAGGAGAAGTTATGTGGACATAATTTTGAATAAATTTCCAGCTAAGTATCTAGTCAACCCCACAAAATCGTCTTAAATTGGATACGTTAATAGGTTTAGGACGTTATTTTATTTCCATGATCTTGTTGGAATATACTTTTACTCCTTCATTGGATATTACGTGTCCAAGGCACTCTACTTCTTCTTTTCCAAAGGTGCATTTTGACATTTTTGCATAAAATTGGTTTTCTTCTAGTATAGTGAGAACTTGTTCTAAGTGTTGTAGATTCTCCTTCCATGTTTTATTATAGACTAGAATATTATCAAAGAAAACTAGCACAAACTTCCTTAAGTATGGTCATAATACCTCATTCATGGCAACCTCGAAGGTTGTTGGAGTATTAGTTAATCCAAAAGGCATTAATTTAAACTCGTAATGACCTTCATGAGTTTGAAAGGTAGTTTTTGGAATGTCCTCTAATCTTATTTTGATTTGGTAGTATATGGATCTCAAGTCTAATTTTGAAAAATATTTGGCTCCATGAAGTTCATCTAACATTTTATATATGAAGGGTATAGGGAACTTGTTCGTAATTTTCATCTCATTCAATCCTCTATAATCTACACATAGTCTAAATGATCCATCCTTCTTTTGAACTAGAATCACCGAAGTAGTATAAGGGCTTCCACTTTTTGTGATAATACCACATTTTAAGAGATCTTGGAATATTCTTTCAATTTTAATTTTTTACTGAGGTGGATATCTATATGGATTGATGTTGACAAGGTTTGATCTCGACTTGACTTCAATTATGTGCTCAATTTCTCTTTTAGGAGGTATCTATAGTGGAATATCTTGGAATAATTTCTTGTATTTTTGATTTAACTCCTAAACCTCAAGTGGTTCTTCACTAATCAATTTCAAAGCCAACATTTCCATCTGATGACATTGTACTATATATGTGGGTGCTCCTTTTCAGATCAACTTCACCATCTAATGGGATGATACAATTTGATTTTGAGGTGGTTGAAAGCTATATAACTTATATTTTTTCCCTGTTTCACAACAGAGTTGATGAAAATTAGTCCTTAATTGAGCAATAAGAATTTTGGCTCTCCAAGAGATATTGACCTCTATGTATGCTTTTGGTTGATGATTGAGTGAGATTAAACACTTCAATATAGTATTTTCTCTTTCTTCCTAGCTCCTTATCCCAAGTATGCTTGTGGAACTTTTCCATAACAAAAGATTTTATCTATTTGTTGTTTATGGGACACACGTTCAAGCAAATACCCCATTTACTAAACCATTTGTTATTTTGTTGCATCCAAGTTTTTTTGCTCTTGCACAATTTATCATAAAGACAACCTTAAGCCATCTACCCTCTTTCATTTGCTCATTTTTTTTAAAACAATAATTTTATAATCAAATGTTGAATATTATTATTTATTTTGATGATTAGTTAGAATTTGAATTGGTGATCTTTCCCTAAAATTGTCTTAATAACAAACTTATTTTGATTTTCTGTCTTTTAAAGTGTTTTAATAATATATCTATTCATTATCTATGAGGTTGCCTTAATAGTAGTTATTTTGATAATATATTTATTCATCATTTATGAAGTGTTTTGATGATACACTTATCCATGATCAGTTTAAAGCGTTTAAAGTGATATTAAATTTTATTGTTATTGAGTATTAAATAATATAAATCATTTGAAAATGCTAATTTTATATCTTTTTGAAATTTTATTTATTATATAATGATTGAATCACGGACATCAATACAAAGAATATTAGTCAATATCATATACAATTATATTAGTAAATATCACATACAATTATATTGAGTTGTTTAAGCAAGGTTGTTTCTTCACTAAGGTAAGTGGCTCACCAAGAGCCGAATTCAATAGAGATTAATATTTCCTAAGGGGCAATGATTGATTCAAGTGGATATTAGTGGACACCAAGCTCTTGGATATTAGTGGACATCAAGCTCTTTCACTAACTTAATCATTTTCTATCCTTAAAAAATAAAAATTCTATGGTTTTCCTTGGCCCCAAACTTTTGGGGTCATTTTGAGGCTATAAATAATATTTTTTGGCAATTCAGGGGGCTAGGGATTTCCACGACACACGTGGACCCAAACAAAAGTTGTAATCCTTTGATAGTTCTTTCCAATGAGTTATTGTGTGCCCCAAATAGAGATTGTATGCAAAAGGTGACCCTTGGGAAGAAAGTTGTAATCCTTGGATAGTTCTTTCCAATGAGTTATTATGTGCCCCAAACGCAGATGTATGCAAAAGGTGACCCTTGGGAAGTTGATGTATAGACTAACCACCTAAGAGCCTACAAATTTTTGGTGATTCATCTTCTAGGATTAGGGTTTTAGACCTATAGAGCTCTTTCTTTAAAAGAACAATCTTTTGGCCTCCATTAATAACTTTTTGTGAATGTGTGTAACTTCCATCTCTCTCCATAGATATCTACCATTGTTCTAACCAATTTATGTCTTACAATATTTTGTTATTTTATTTATTAATAAAAATTAGATTTTTACTATATTATTGTGCCCTCTATTATATTTATTTGTGCCCTCTATTATATTTATTTGTGTATGTTTTATTTTTTTTTCCTTTTCATTTTACATTTTACAGCTTAGATCAAAATTTTATTTTCCCCTTCCCCTATTATATTTCTATGCTTGAATCATAAAATATCCTCAACCAACTCCCTTCTCCTTCGCTGAGTTCTACTCCTAATCTACAACCAAATCAGATGTACTGGTCTTATGTTGTGTTGCTCATGGATGTGAGAATTAGCCTCAACTTTACTCTTGTTTAGATGCATCACATGTGCGTGCCAACGAACTAACTATCAAGAGGGCTAAAATAACCCTAGCCAACCTAAACTTCTCTTGATTAGGGATTAGTTGGGTTAATCGTTTGGGAGGTTTCAGGATTTCACGCACTTGTCCATCGCAAAGACAAAGATAAACCCTCGTCGTCTTTTTTTTGGGGGCTCATTACCCTGATTATATTAATCTCTTTTCTGTTATAAGTTTTCTTAATTTTCGTCTGGTTTTAATTTGAAAATAAGAGGATTAATCTTCCCTTATTATTTTTACTCTTTATAGTTTAAGTTCTAATAATTTAAAAAAAAAACTCTACTTAATTAAAAATATATATTAATATCATAAGCTTATATTTACAATAAAAAGGACTTTTTAAGTGATTAATGATAAACATTAATCATCTTATTATTCATTATATATTTTCTTTCAATTTAAATAAATTAAATAATTTTAACCCACATATTAAATAATGAATTTATTAACTAATAAACTTTTATTTACCATTTTATCCCAATTTATCCCATAATACCTTACCAATAAATGAAATTAAAATTTTAACCCACATATTAAATAATGAATTTATTAACTAATAAACTTTTATTTACCATTTTATCCCAATTTATCCCATAATACCTTACCAATAAATGAAATTAAATAATTTTAACCCACGTATTAAATAATGAATTTATTAACTAATAAACTTTTATTTACCATTTTATCCCAATTTACACAACTTACCAAATAAGTATAATTGATTTAATATAATTTTACTTTTTAAAAAGAATAATATATATGTGGTTACATAGTATAGTCTAGGAAATAAAAATTAATTAACTAATTAGTTATTATTAATAAATAATAAGAATTATCTATAAAATATGATATTAATTAATAGTCCGTAGTGAAATTTTTTAATAATTATTAATAGATATATTCAGTCATATGGAAATAAATATATCGAATAAATTAACTAATTATTTAATTAATTAACTAGATTTTACTTATCTTTTAGTCCAGTAAAATATCAATATTGGGCTGTAGCTATTTTTTTTGGTCAAATTTAGTTGTTTCCTTTTAGTTGTTTGACTAATCAATCTCTCTATTTAACTTGATGCCTTGATCTAGTTCTTCATCTTGTCCTGACTATAGATCAGACTTGCTAATTCAAAATACATTGGTAAATGAATTTTAATATGATTATTACCGAAAACCTGTTTTAAAAATAAAAACAGTGTTCTCCATTAATAAATTTTATTTACATCACCATATTAAAACATAATGTATTTTTGTAAATTTTAAATCGAGTGAATGAATAATGTAATGCGTGGTATTTGTAGAAATTTTACGAAACAAATCACGCAATTTGAATACGTTGGTTGTTATAACCTCCTTTACAGTTATGTTGGACCATATTCGTTAATGCAGCCTTCCACGTTGATCAATTTTCTTTTAAAATACTTCTCCATTACAGACATACATAGGTTTTGTTTGTGCATATGTACAAACACATTAGCTGGGATATTTTCTCTCATATATATATTTATTTTCTTATTATTATATAATAATAAAGAAATTGTATTATGGTGGGCTTTTTATAATACAAATATAAGGGTGAGTTTTAATAGCACAAACCTTATATAAAAACATATTTATATAGTTTATAATATATGCAAAATAGAATATATTTAATATATACATGTTTAGTATAAATACATAATATGATGTATTCATTTTAATATGTATTATATTTATAATACTTACAATAAAATATTTTCCTTGTTTATTGATTTATTTTTTAATGGGTTTCAAATTAAGTCGAGGAGATAAACAACTAATGAGGTACAACATGAAAGGTGAATGATGTGGTAACTAAAGGCGTTATATCACCTTCTCATGACCATTAAAAGAGTGTCGTCAAGAACATGGAAAAGAGCAAAGAAGTGGAAGCAAAGTAACAACATGTCGTAAAATGAATGACCGAAAGCCAAGCAGTTCACAAAAGAAATCGTCAGCCACCAAAATGCCAAGAAAGAAAGGAGTTCTCTAACATGTCAAATGAAGGGTACCCATATTTCATGCGAAAAAATTATGGGGGGTTTGTGGCCACAATAGGTACGTATGAACTTAAAAGGGGTCACCTGATCTGAAATTAGATTAGGTGATTTCTTCCTATTTTCCAAAATCAAATAAAACAAAAAATAGGACCATGTCGATGCTTGGCAAGGTTAAAAATGGGTCTTGAAACAATAAGTTTTTCCAATGTCTCTTCAAATCACGAATTAGTCTTCATATATAACTTAACATAGTGAACATACATCACATAATCCATGCTGGCATAATGAAGAACAAGACAAAAGGTTTGCTGATGGAGTTCACCCCTCTTGGGCTACATCTCTGGGCCTGTCAACATGATTAGATCAATCATATATTCAATATCAAATGAAGTACATAAACAATTGCTACAGGTAAATACGTGGCTATTACCCCTACAAGGTAAAGTTCTCCTACAAAGAACTCTCACAAACAACAAAAAATCAAAGCATCTCCAACAAAGATGACACACTCCAACTGAAATGAGCTAAAAAGAGCATGTGAACACTTCAATTCCACATTGAATCATATAAACAAAACTTCACGTTAAGAGAAGTTGAGTTGAACCCTCCAAGTTATAGCTGTTGTAGTAGACTTTTGAAGATGAGAATACCCCTACAAGGTCTTCTCGATACCCAAATACCTTATAGAAGTGCTTCCAAACCTTGATTGATCCATATAACTTTAGTCTCAAACATGCTTAAAGTCTCTATAGATGAGCTCAAATCAAAAATTGGAGGTTACCAATGGATTTAGAACATTCAAAAACCCCTAAGTGCACTCTTTCTTGTTTCATAAAAATTGTCATCATGACTTTCTGCAATCAATATGAGTCTATCACCACTCATACTTACCTCCTTTGCAAGTCTTAAACCTCAGTTCTTCATATCAAGCTTTGAAAATAACAGAAAGTCTTTAAAAATCTCTAAAACTTCGGTTTTGCACTTTCTCTTAGCATTACCTGCGGTACCGCACCCATTGGTCATGTCCCCTGCGCACCTAACCGCTCTGTCTCTGTGTTATGGGTGCGAACCCCTGTAAAAGTTAAAAATGCACAAGTACATTCTTAAAAACTCACTTTGGGTCATTTCTGGAAGCTTCTAGAGGGAATCTTGTGCTGGCAAGTTCACTCCTTGAGGGTTCATGCATCCCATTCATTAAGGAGCTAACCCCTTGATGTGAGGAGCTTATCCCCTTGAAGGAGGACTCTATCCCATCAATGGTGGACCTGTAACCTCCTTCCTTTGCACTAGAAAATGAAGCATTGGGCTGGTTACAAGGGAGGTTGAAAGCTGAATATTTTTTAGGGTAAATGCTACTGGAACTTAGTCTTCCTAATTGAGCTTTTGAGAGGAGAAATTACATACCTTTTGATCTCATTTGGAAGAGAGTGAGGCTTGTCAAAGTAGAGGAGATTCCTGTTTGGACCCTGGGAAGAGCTTGTATAGCATCAAGGCACCAAGGTTGTAAAGTTCTTCTATTTCAAAGTTAATACAATCAAGTTTATTTTTCTCAATAAGCTGTGCCTTATGGTTTATTTCATAGATTCCTTGATCACTATGATGAACATGATTTATTATATTAGCTATGTAGGTGTTCTTTGATGTGTGCTTGTTTGTGATTGCAGGTTATTAAAAGGGAACTCTTTGAAACTGTTGGAGCAAGGCTGCCACAAACTAGCGTTGGACTTAAGGTAGGGTCTAAAACACCTCTTAGTTTTTATTAATGAATTGCAATATGTTTAGAGAAAAGTAGATTTGTTTGTGCTGCTTGTTGCTAGATATCAGTTGATACTAGGGAGATTGGTCTTTTCCGCAAGAACGATTTATCTGGCCAACAAATTGGCAACTCCACTGGGGATGGGATTTGATTGTTTAAATTTTCCTTTATCTTTGATTTGAGAAACTTGATTTTTGTTTCTGGTTTTTGCTTGATGTGTGTGGGATTGGGTTGTTTGTAGGTCCTTGATTGATTTTTTTTGTTTTTTAAAATTTTTTACGAGGACCGCACATTCTATTTGAGTTACAGTGCGGACCTCTCCGCACTGTTACTTTACTGCACAGAGTGGTACCGCACCTGGTTTTACCAGAGGCTTGCAGACCCTGTCATTTTTGAAAATCCTAAAATCTTTTCGTCCAGTTCAGTTTATGTTCTTTTTATTACTTTTAGTCTTTGCCCAGATCTACATATATCCTGTCAAAAGTCTCTCATAAGTAAGTTCCATTGGTGTTGTGTTTTGGATGAATTTCTAGAAGTTTTTGCATGCTTGGAATGGTCTTTACTCGGTCTTTGTAGTGACTTAAAGCTTAGAGGCCTAAGAAACCTTAGATCACCCTGGAATCTTTTGTCTTCTTGATAAGTCTAGCTGGTTTGTGAGATCTTCCTTTGGTGAGAAATAGATTTCATTTCTCTTTCCAAATCTTTGAACGAACTTGGTCATAAGTTGTGAATTTCATTTTTTATAAAGAAAACATAGCTGGGTGTTTTTGATTGATTTGTTTTTCTGAACGAATTAATCCTTAGTTTTCTGAATAACTAAGTAAAAACATCCTAAAAAACATTTGAAGCTTTTATTTCAATTAGTTTTTAGAAGTTTAGATCTCAAGATTAGATTTTTTCATAGTTTTGAGTGTGTTTTCTAGAAATTTTAGTTTCTCTTTTGAAAGAATTGTTTTCTGTAGTTTTGAGTGTTGAAACGAAAAGGGATTTATTTTGTGAGCATGATTAGTAGCTTCGTTTTGAGTGTATTGAAAAAGACAAAAAGAAAAAATCTTTTCATTTATATGATGAAGGAAAGTTTTGTTTTTCAAGAAATTGCATTCTCAACTCTTCCTTTAGGTAGAGATTCATTGAAAAGGAAAAGAATTGTTTATCATCTTAGGTGCATTTTTTAGTGTTTTTTGGAGTCGAGTCTTCACACCACAAAGTTTCATCTCCATACCTTTTGACTTAAGAAACAACCAATAAAATTAACGCTTAATTAAAATTCATCTAGCAATCTTTTTATTTCTAGGGCTCTTATCACCAACATAGCTTAGGCTAGTGTCTTGGAATAGGTTTTAGTTAACTCTCCAAGATAGTAAAACAAACAAGTAGTCGATCTTGCAGTAGGAAAAATTCCAATTGTTGCATGTATGCTCTGGGAAGCTCCTCCTAAAGGAGTCAAGCACGAGATCATATCTGAACCAGTGAGGTAATCAGTCCTTCCTCATTGGGAACGATAGCAGATATACATGTATTAAAAATGGTAAACCTTAGATTAACCATTGACGAGGAGCCCAGGGTCACTTGTTGGTAAACCTTGGATTATGTCAAGGAGCCTTTGAGGGGATTGAGCTTTTTTACTCTGCCCTTGCGTGTGTATCAAATCGTAGACTGTTCCCCTAGGTATATTTGTTTATTTGGTAACCTTAGTGGCCATAATCTATAGGATTCTTTCCTATGGTGTAGGTGAAGGGAAGATCCCACTGTACCTGGAGCAGACGTCAACTAGACTCACTTGGACTCTCTGGGGGGTTATCTTCACTCGAGACAGTTTTGTGAAGAAACTTGTGCCAGTCTGTTTCATTAAGAAGGTTGTCGAGGTAACTGTTCCAACCGCCATTTCTGTATTGAATTCTACGACGTTGGATTTCATCACCAACTAGTGTTTTCGGTACAGAAAGTTACTGTTTGTGTGTGGTTTTACCTCTTAGATTGTTAGGTGTGTGATTCAATTGTTTGGTTCATTAGAGACTTTAGGTGGTTTTATTGAGATTTTATTTGTTTTTGTGTGAATTAATTAATTAATTAATCATGGCTGAATTACCGAGACAATCTTGTAGACTTCGGGGGTAGCCTCCCGAATATACACCAAGTTAGCTTGAAGGGCTAAGAGCTCTTGTCACACCTAGTGAAAGTAGAGTTGGGTCACCAGAGGCCGGGGAATCAACCCTAATTATTCACCCTGATTACCAAGTTCCAGCAACAGAGTATATTTTTGAACCAATTTCATTTTCCGAAGTTACTGGTAGTATTTCTTCTACTAGTGAATTAGTTGAGGAACCTGAAATTTTTGAACCTAAAACTGAACTTGCTGTTACTCCATCCTCAGGATTTGCTTCTCTAGTTTCTAGTGGTCCTGGTTCACTAAGGGTAGGAAGTTTCATTACCCAAAATCTTCCTTTTGGACTCATTTCTATTGAAGAACTTGTTAGTCCGGACGAAGATATATCTCTCCCTAAAAATCAACCAACTTTAGAACTTAGGGAACGTGAATCTATCTTCTACAGTCCTTTTCGAAGTGACGCTTGGTATGTATCATTGACGAACTTTTTAGAAAATCTGGGTCTCGTTGCTTCACCACCTCATATTCCTTTTCATCCTACGCCCAGGGGTCATTATCCTCCTTCAAATATGTCAAATCGTTCATCCATGTTTTCCCAAAATCCGGAAACATTTTTATATGGTGGTCCTTTTGTTCCTTTTGGGTATCAGTCAGTTTCTACTACTTTTTCAGGAGCGTCTCCTCAACCCATCGAACATGGGGTATTAACTGGTAATAATGGAACTCTACTATTGAGCGTAGAAGAAATTCTTATGATGTTTGGTGCTATTCCGAATCTGCAACCTCAAGGTAGTTAGATACTACCTAGGGGGCAAACTCAAGGTAGTCAAATACCGTATGGAGGGCAACCTCAAGGCAATCAAATACCGCCTAGGGGGCAACCTCAAGGTAGTCAAATACCGCCTAGGGGGCAACCTCAAGGACAGTACATACCTTAGGGACAGTACATGCCTCAAGGTCAACCCCAGACTCGATATATGCCTCAAGATCAACCCCAGACTCAGTATATGCCTCAAGGTCAACCCGAGTATCAATATATACCTCAAGGTTAGTACCCATCTCAAGGTTTCCAACCACCCTCTGGTCAAACATTTGTTCAAGGAGCTGGAAATGTACCTTTCAATTATCAGTCCTACACTCAACCTGGTTATGGTCCTCCATATGCTCAACCTGTTATGGGTCCTTACCCTGGAATAAATATGGTGTGGGATCCATCTCAAACTCAACAGATTATGCAACCCAATGTGCAGTTGTCATCTCAACCTGGACAACCTTTGGTTTCTGGTTCAACCTAGCAACCTGTCCAGTCTATTACTCAAACTTCTGCACCTGGTGTAGCTCATCATTCTGGGCCTAGTTCGCCTCGAACTCTGCCTCAAACAACTGCGGCAACTACTGCAGCTTCTGCTCAATCTACCCCGCCTACTTATGGAGTATCGACAGCTCTGGTTTCTACTGTTCCTGTATCAACTCCTCAAACCTCTTTACCTCAGTCTGGACCTACAATTTAGACTTCTGTTTAGATGCTTGTAGGACAACCTGGTCCAAGTGCGGTTGTCACAAGTAAACCACAATTTACTTATCAACCGTACCAGGCACATTATCAATATGGTCCTGCTGTGCAAAGCCCAGTTTATCAGTATCAACTGTACCATGGGTTTACATATCAACAACCTCAACCTCAACCCCAGTTTGGTCCGGTTAATCCTGGTTTTTCGGGAGGATATAATATTGCCAATGTAAATCCAATCTCAGGTTATCCTGGATATCCTCCTCCTGGAGCTGGTCTTGTGACCCAAGGTTTTCGAGACCCTAACTGTCAGTTACCATTTATCGCAACTTTGGATTTACCAGACTTGTCACGCCTTACGAACGATCCAATTTATTATCTTCCGTACTAGCTGCCAATGCCTAATAAGTTTCCCAGTGATATCCCAAAGTTTGAGGGTAGACCAAGAGAGGATCCGTCAAATCATGTGATGACTTATCACCTCTGGTGTGCATCAAATTCCATTATAGATGATTCAATTCGCTTACGGCTTTTTCAACGCACTCTAATTGGTCTTGCGGCTAAGTGGTACATTGAGTTACCACGAAGCTCTTTTTATAATTTTAGTCAGTTAGCTACTTCGTTCTTAACTCATTTTCAGTTTCCTGTCAGATATGACAATGGCACAGAATTATTAACTTCATTAAAACAGTGAACGTCTACATATATTTCAGACCATTTTCATGAATGGCGATGTTGACGAAATTTAGTGAAAGTTTTTATCCCGGAAATCATTATTACCTAAAATCACTGAGGATGTAGCTAAGGCAAGAGTAGTTACTGAAGAGCAAGTAATTGCTCAAGCTCAATACCTTGACCTCGTTTATACGCAGTCAGGTACTTTACGTGAAAGAATCCCCGATCTTCCCAAACAAAATCAAATAACTGCAACTCCTTCAGGGTCTCATACCGTTGATGGTATGATTGGTTCATTTAGCACCAAGAGTAAGAAGAAATTTGTAAAGAATTATTTTCCTATTATAACTTTACTAGATTCCCCGATAGGAGAAGCTTTCACTGAAGTTCCTGCCGATATTCATGTCGTAGAATCTTCTACAGCCAAATCAAAATCTGGTGGTAAAAAGAAATGGAAGAAGAAAAATAAACAAAACGCAAAAGAGAAACCAGAAAAAACTGAATCTACTGACGAGAAACGTAAACCTCGCTATCCTTGTCTCATCTGTGACGAGGAGCACTTTACAAGAGATTGTCCACATCGAGCTGAGGTTTCGAAAATCGTCAAAGGTTGTCAAATGCCTGTTGTCTTGAAGGATCATTTTCATAGTCAAGATAGTAAGATGATAGGTTCTTCCTCAAATGCCTCAAAAGAACTAATTATGATGATGTCCCATCTCAGGATTGCGACGCGATCGCAAGATTATGGAAGTAAGAATCCTGTTGGTGGTAAGGAAGCAGAATCTTCTAATTCAAACCCATCAACTTCAACTCCTTCTGGTTCCGATCCACTACAGATTGAGAAACCTAATCCAGACTTAGTAATCAAACCGCCTCCTAAAGGTATACTTCGGAAGTCAGCTTTCAATCCACACGTGAGAGCCGCTCAGAACTATAACATTGTTGAAGATTTAGCTATATCCCCTTCAGCAATGTCAACTTTGGAGGTGTTGCAATCATGTCCGACACAGCGTAAATTTCTTTTGTCTGCTATAGGAGCTGTTGATATTCAAGATTCCAACCTTATAATCTTCGATTTAGAAAATAGTACACCTCGCTTACCTCATCAAATGGCTTTCCAGACCCACTGTTAGTCAAAAACAAACCATGCTTTTGGATTGTGATTGATGAGGGAGATTCTACGTGTATTATGTCCATTCAGTGTTGGAGATCGCTTGGTTCTCTTATGCTCAATCAATCCCCGATGATTTTAAAGGATTTTGATGGCCGAGAGTTTCATCCTTTTGACATTTTGCAGGATTTACCTATAGTGGTGGAAGGCAAAACTGTTAATCTAGATCTGGAAGTGGTTGATGCCCCTCTAGATTACAACCTTCTTTTGGGTCATAATTGGTCTTACGCTATGACTGTTGTTGTTTCATCGGTCTTTCAGCTTATTAAATTCCCTCATAATGGAAAGATCGTTACAACAGACCAGTTAAATTATTTTTCATCTGACCCGGCCTCTTTTGAGAGTATCCAACATGTCGGTAAAACAACTATCCCTTATAAGGATGTTGGGGTGGGATTGATCAAAGATTTTGGTTTACTAGGAACTTTTTCGTTTCCTCCTCCTAACGTATCACCTTATTTTACAACCATTCATATGATTTCATCGAGAACTATTGCTTTTGATGATCCTTGGATCGTACCTTCCGATTTTGAGGTGGACTCATTTGGTGATGCCATGCCCTTGAGTCCCTTTGAAGTTGCATATTAGGTGGTACAGTCTTTTTCCGACCCTAGTTCAACCGAAATTGATCCAATGAATGTGGTCCATGGGGATTCACGTTCAATCTCAATCTCAGATTCAACAACTTTTTCTGATCCTGTTCATACTGATGAGCAGATTCGTGAACTTTTATCTGTTGATGATTTACCATGGGAAGATTTTCATCATCGATCTTCATTTTTACCTGAGTTTGATCATTTTGAAAATGATTTCTCATCTATTTTTACCACTGATTATGTCAAGGAACCACAGAATCCATTGCAACATCCTGATTTTGAGTTGAATTTGGGAAATATTTCTCGAACGATTCCTATTGACATTTCAGTGAAACCCGGAATTATTGAAAACATTCATATAGGTGCTTCCTATATGGACAAGGAAATCCAAACTTATAAAGCCCTATTTCAAGAATTTTGCGACATGTGTGCCTGGTCATATGAAGAAATGCCAGGAATTGATCCATCAATTGTTGTTCATGAAATTAAAACTTACCCGAATGCTAAACCTGTCCGGCAACGTTTGCGTCAGATACATCCAAGAAAATCTGCTGCTATTAAAGCTGAAGTTGAGAAATTACTTCGAGCAAGTTTCATTTATCCAATTCCCTTAACGGATTGGGTATCGAATATTGTTCTTGTTAACAAAAAGCAAGGAACGATAAGAATATGTATTGATTATAGGGATATTAATTGAGCTTGTCCTAAAGAATATTTCCCAACCCCCTATATCGATCAAATTATTGATGATTGTGCCGGCAATGAAATGTTCTCATTCATGGATGGATTTTCCAGTTACAATCAATTAACATACTCCCTGCTGATCAACCTAAATGGCTTTCATTTGTCCATGGGGGACATTTTCTTATTGCAAATTACCTTTTAGATTGAAGAACACCGGAACAAATTTTCAAAGAGCTATGTCTTACACATTTCACGCCATCAAGGACATTGTGCAACCTTATCTCGATGATTTACCTGCTCATTCATTACGTAGAGCTGATCATCTCACTCATTTACGAGCCATATTTATGAGATGTAGGCATTATCAAATTAGGCTGAATCCACACAAATGTGTTTTCTGTATAGAAACGGGTCGTTTACTGGGATTTGTTGTCTCAAAAGTCCGCATTCGTGTCGATCCCTCGAAGTTTGAAGCTATTTTCAATGTACAGGGAAAGAAAACTCCAAATTTTGACTCTTCGCCAACTCCAAAGTTTGCAAGGGAAAGCAAACTTTTTACGTTGATTCATTCCTAACTACGCCGAGATAATGAAGGGTTTTACCAGGTTGTTGAAACAGAACACTCCATTCTTTTGGGATGAGATAGCTTAGAAATATTTTGATGCACTTAAACACACGTTGACCCATGCACCGTTATTGCATCCTTCCAACTACAACCAGGATTACTTTTTGTACCTCGCCGCTTCTCATTCCGCCATTGGAATGGTTTTAGTTCAGGAAGATGAATTCAACGCTGAACATGTGATTTACTATCTTATTCGAACTCTGAATCCGACTAAGCTTAAATATTCGCATGTGGAGAAATTGGCCCTGGCAGCTGTTCAAGATGTCCAACGATCTCATCACTACATTCTACTACGCAAAACCACGGTAATTTCTAACTGTAACCCTATGACGTATATTTTGACTAAACAATTGCTAGGGGGCAAGTATTCCAAATGGATAGTTATCTTGCAGGAATTTGACTTGGAATTTGAAAAATCCAAGGCAAAGAAATCTTTGGTTTTCGGGAAACAGATGTGTGATTTCCCGTGTACTGATACCAAAACTGTGGCGGAAGAACCCATTGCGGATGAATCCTTGTTTCTTATCAGTACCCTTGATCCATGGTATGGGGATATAATTGTCTATCTCCAAACCCAACCTTTTCGGCCTGAAACCTCACGATCTCCGCGAAGGAAAATACGTTTCCAATCCCAACTGTACAATATTATTGGAGATACACTCTATCGTCGTGGAGTGGATGTTGTTTTCCATCGTTGTCTAACTCATGAAGAAGTTGAAAAGGTTCTGAATGATTGTCCCTCTGGAGCGTGTGGCGGTCATATGTCTGGGTATGCCACAGCCCAAAAGATATTGTGTGCTGGTTATTTCTGGCCATCCTTATTTAAAGGTTGTATCAATGCAGTCCGGAAATGCCACAATTGCCAACTTTTTGATCGAAAGATGCGTGCTCCACCTGCTCCTCTCCACCCTATAATTGTCGTCGGTCCTTTTGAAAAATGGGGTATCAACTTTATTACATGTAACCCTCACTCGGCCGGGGGGCATGCGTATATCATCCTTGTGGTAGATTATTTTACCAAGTGGGCTGAGGCGATGCCTACATTTTCGACAGGCAGAAAAACTACTGCAATTTTCGTTTTCAATCATATAATTGCTAGATTTAGTGTTCCTCAAGTGATTATTACTGATCATGGAAGTCAATTTCGGAACATCATGATGATTGAACTAACAGATCAACTTGGCCTGCATCATGATAGCTCTACTCCATATTACCCACAGGCCAATGGTCTGGTTGAAGCAATCAACAAAGTTCTAGTCACCATGATTTGACGAATTATTGGTATTCATCGGTCGAATTGGCATAACATGTTTTTTCAGCGCTTTGGGCGTACCGAACCTCAATCAAAACATCATCAGGTTTCACTTGTTTTCAACTTGTTTACAGGTTGGAAGCGGTGTTACCCATTGAATGCGAAATTCTGTCATTGCAAATAGCCATAGAATTACTCCCAGGGACTTCCGAAGAGGAAAAGCGTTTGTTGTACTTAGCTCAATTAGATGAGAATTGACGTGATGCTGCATTAGCAATTGAGACTCACGCAAAACAGATAAAAGCTCAGTATGATCGAAATGTTACACATCGTAATTTTTCAGAAGGGTACCTAGTTTTATTATACGATCAAGCAAACGATAAGCTAGGGGCTAGAAAATTCGTACCCATGTGGCATGGTCCTTTTGTTGTTAAGCGAAAGCTGGCCAAAGGGCCGTATGAATTAGTAGATTTTGATGGTGTCTCTTTAGGTAGACCCAGAAATGGGCTTTATCTGAAAAGATATTATGCTTAGAGTTTGGTGTGGAGATTCTTGTTAGAATAGTTTCTTCTTAGTTGGTGTGTTTTAGATTAGAAAGTGTGCCTAGTTTAGAGAGTGTTTTATCATTATTCCTGCTTATCTTGGTTTTACTCTTGATATTGCAAATGTCGACGTCTTCTCAAATATACATTAGTTTTGCTGATGGTGCTTGTCGTAGTACATGGAATATTTCTTCCACAGCTTGGGTTATCTATTCACCCTCTGACGAGTTAGTATCTATGCATAGGGTAACCCTTGGTCAAACAACAAATAACATTGCAGAGTATAGTGCAGTGATTGAGTTATTATCTGAATCCATCTCATTTGGGATTCGGAGTTTGATTGTAAGGTAGATTCTGAACTCGTTGTATTATAGCTTAACAAGGTTTATGCCATTAGAAATCCAGTATTATTAAGATTATTTTTTAGAGTTCGTCTCTTGGAACGTGAATTTGACTACATTGAATATCAACATATTCCAAGATATTTAAATACATTAGCAGATGCAGTTGCTTCTCAAATGTTAAATAGACATTTGCAATAATCAAGACAGTAAATTTAAAAAACATTCCATAAACATGTTATACAAGATACCCAATAATAGTGATATATCATAGCATAGAATTTTCTCAAATATACATCGTCTTCAATTATAGGTTGAAAAACACCTTATGATCGACAAAAATGATAGCACAAAAAAATTTAAATGTCATATGAAGTCTACAAAGGCGATCATCCTATCCCCGATGATGATCACGATAAGAAACCACTGCTCGGGCCACCCTACAAAGGAACCTCCTAAAAGGTCCTGGGACCTAATCACATAGCATTGTAGCCTAAGAGGTATATCATCTATACTAGTCTCTAGGATATCTACTGTCAAGCACTCTAGATGATGCTCCAATTCGGTCAAGGTCTCTGTTGATTGGCCCTGTGGGGCCGGTGCCGCGACAGCAGGGTTTCTTCTCTCATAGGGCGATAGAGCGGCTGGTCGTCGTGGACCCACATCTGCATTTAAAACTTTTTACTATCAGTTTTGAACGATTTAAAAAAAAAAAATTAGTTTAAAAATTTAGGAAATGTTGAAAATAATTTTACTTGTATCA
>APFE030482212.1:0-12972 GCA_000404065.3 Pinus taeda
TATTAGGTGATAAGGTAGTGTAAAGTCCGATATAGATTTTTCTGGATAAATCTTCCATGTATTATAATTGTTGTTTTTTCATTATTATGTAACTAATTTTTTTTTAATGGACACATGTTAACTCCAAGTTGAACATACACATACGTACACAACTCTGTCATATTGGGTTGTAGAATTCACTTTTAACTACTTTAACATAGGATTATGTTATTTTATATGGACATTGAAATGTTTGGTTTACAGTTGAAAGTGAGAGTGAAATTTTTTACCACTTCTTCCTAGTATGGCCATTATTGATGTTTTATAATACTTTTAATTAAAAAAAAAGGCAAACACGTATATTAATTTTTATTTTTTATCATATATGATGGGTTTTATTATTTATTTATTTAATTTTAAAAGTTATACATGTCACAGCCAAGTTGAAGAGAGACATAGTTACACATCTCTCTCATACTGGGTTGTAGAATGAGCCTCTAGGATCAACAAATATAGATCCATCTTAGCCAGAGATCCAGCAAGAGCCGAGAATTATCAAATCTCCTCACGTGAAAACTTCTTTTAAAGTGGAAAATTCGATTAAAATTTATACACCTAGACATATTTGATCATAGATCTATATATAAATTCTCATTTTCCATTTTTTATGTTGCATTTTTTAATGTATAAAATGGATCAAAATTTACTTGAGCATAGAATAGTGAGAATTCCTAAAATGTTTTAACTATAATTATTCTTTTGAATTTCTTTATATAATGTATATATAGCTTTCTTTAAATTTTAACTATTTTTTTTCTCTAAATTGATATAAGATTGCTTTTTTATGTGTATATTGAAATACTTTATTTATGGTTGAGAATGAGGAGAACATTTTTTTACTACTTGTCCTTAGTATGACCACTAAAAGAAATTATTTTATTGATGTTTTATAATAGTTTAGATTAAAAATACATATTCAATTTTGTTTTTATTATATATATATATTATATATATATATATATATATATTAATTTTAAATGGGACACATATGAACTCCAATTTGAACAAAAAAATTATTTAGATATCATAAATATCTCTCATACTCAGTTGTATAATGAGCCTCCTCTCGGGTCAATAAATTGATTTGCTCGTTTAAAATATGTATTTTTTTAGAAGATTATTAAAAATGTATTTGCTGATTTATATATATACACATATATGAAAAGATTATTAAAAAACAAGTATATATGCTTTGTAACTAATCAAATTATTATACCTTTAAAATTAAATTATTATTATTAAATAATACTTGTAACATAAGTAATAATATTTAATTCTGATTTTAAATTGAGTAGTAACAATAATAATAATAATACTAATAATAATTGTTATTATCATTAACTGATGAGGTAGTCTAAAGTCATATATATATATATAGATATGGATAGACCTTCGAGGTGTAAATATTTCGTGGACTCAAAGACCTTTGGGGTTCATGAACCACATCGAAAAAAAGAGATTGTGTATTTTTGGAATCACAAGTTTGAATTGTTAACTCTCCATAATCTAGATTCTAGTCAAAAACTCTAAAACATACAATAATTAGGCAACCATTTTTTCAAAGTGGTAACCTATGTGTTATATGTTTTGAAGTTTTTCTAGTAAAATTTTCTACTCTCTTTTGCAACAAAATCTACTCTATTTTGCAAAAACATAAGGTAGTGATGTGTTGGAATAACAAGGCACTGAAGGTCTTTTAGGTTGATGAATACACACACATGTATATATATAAAAAAGCAAAATTTAAAGTATAAAAGATCAAAATTTAGTTAAAATAGTTTCACTCGGTTCTAGTCATAAACATCAAAAACTTCAAATTGTAAAACTTGTTTTTAAAATTTGACCCAATGGTTCGAATCACTAGCAATTATTTTTGCAAAATTCTCTGACTCTTATTGTTTTTCATGGTAAGTAATCTCATATGTAGTAAAAAACACACTTTAAACAAAAAAATATCACAATTTAACTAAAAGTATTTACAGTAAATTTCACCAAATACTCGAAAACTCATAATAATTACACAACACTCTTTTTTAGATCATTTGTATGTTTTAGATTTGAATATTAAATAGTTAACTCTTAAACTAGTATTGATCTCATTTCATCAATTAAGAGATATGTATTGGTGGATATCATTGTTAAGAAATATATATATATTATATATAATATATATATATATATATATATAATATATATATATTATATATATATATATATATATGGATTTGATGGTGTTTATATATATATATATATAAAGGAAGAATATATACTTATGTAACTAATCAAATTATTAGAAGAAAATGTGTCACTTATCCTATAAACAAGAAAGTTTCATACATCAATTTAATATTTAACTCCATAAATCTAAAAGTACATTATTATTATTATTTGTCAAGTTGGATCCTACAGGCTTTACCTATGGTTTAAGGAGTAGAGACCCAGGGGCATCCAGGCTGTCAAAGTCACCAAGGCATCAGACTCAGTCTCAACAACACCATCCCTAAGATGATCAATTTTTTGACATGTATCCTCCCCCAGCACACGGTACAACCACCCCATGTGAGGTATGATCCTGGGTCACATTGTTAAGGAGGACCATGCTCAACCGATTGTACTAGTGAGACTTCACAAAATTAGACTATTATTATTAAATAATACTTGTAACCTAAATAACAATATTTAATTTTGGGATTTTAAAATTGATTTATCACTAGTAATAAATAGTAATTGTAGCTTAAAGTGATGAGGTTCTCTAAAGTAAAATATAATTCAATTTTTTTATAGTTAAATAATGTGGTCCAATGTCCACAAATTACTCAACATTCATGTCTCATGAACCTTTAGAATGATTCCCAAATCCACACATTATCAAACATTCATGTCTCGTGAATCTTCAAAATGATTACCCAACAGTTTGGTGGCTCCTCATTACCATCGAAATCCGAGCCCATGCAAACACATGACATCAGAATATTGTTGTAAGTGTGGTATGAGATATATGGAGGTTCAACCACACCCATAATAAATGTGGGAGGGAGTAGGGGCATGTTTTCCTCATTCATAAGGAGAAGCACACACATGTAAGGTAAAACATTTTAATGGCACAAGTAGAAAATCGCAGTGGTTTTAACTTAGATATGAGTTTCTAGTATATAGAATGTACATTGAAAATTGGTACATTGAAGATGGTGTGTGGATATATTTCTTACTAGGGCATATATTCCTAGATAATGAGCTTATAAGGCTAGGATGGTCATCACTTTTTTTTTTTTTTGCAAAATTTCAAGTCTGAATATCTAAGGTCATACAAAATAAACAAGGTCATTGCGTAGGTCAATACATGGAGATGCCACCTATCTTGGATAAGGAGGAATTCATCCATCATCTAGATTACCACTCTGCAATGTTGGATCACATTTTGTATTATTTAAACAAATAAGAGGAAACAAGGGTCACAGAGGTTGAGGCCTAGTTACTGCTCCTAAATCAAAAGAATTGTCTGCTACAAACTAAAACTGAAAAACTAAAAACAAATCTGGAGCTATTAGACCTCCATTTTGCAAGACTTGAATCCTTGAGTGCTAAAGGTGTATAAGAAGTCATATTGGGTGAGGACATGAGGAAGGTGTTGGATGTGAATTAACTTATGACCTTGGAAGGACTGAAGGAAGATGTTGAGGTGGTAGGAGTGACCCAGGTCCCTGATCCAATGCAATAAAGGAAAGATGTTGATGAAATTGTTGATGTTAACTTTAAATTTGGCTTGATCAATGTAGGTTATTTCTCTACTTTTTTTAAATTGTGTATTTCAAATATGTACCAGTTTTAGAATTTTACTGGAAGGTTTTGGGATGATATAAATAAAGATTCACAGTATGCAAGACGTGTAGTAGCTTAAAATGTATTTTTGGACATGTTTGAGCTCAATAGTCAAAGATTTAGGTGAAATTGTAAAATTTTCTAGCCTTGAAAGAAACTTGATATTAATATAAAAAATCCTAATCATTTCTTTAAAAAAAATACAGAAATAAACAACTCAATTTTATTCATATTTAAGTATATAGATAGTTACTGTGACTTAAATAATAATATTGTTTTAGATTTATTCCTAAAATATATATCTATTTTATATTTCTTAGTTTTAAAATCCCTTAGTGTTTTACAAAAGTATGGGATACAGGTCGTTATACTAAATAAATGCATTACAATAATTAAAATAAAAATATCGAATTCACTTTCAAAGTAAAAAAATAAATTAATATTAAAAAAAGGAAAATTAACAATGTAACAAACATAATAATGAGAAATAATTAATTAAAATGTATAAAGGTGTATCTTATCAAAGAAACACATCTCTTCATATGAAAGGGCACTATGTCTCGTATTTATAACGTTTCTCAGCATAACTATCAATCCAATTTATTCTATCATCCATCAATATATATATTGTTTACAATATCTCATATAGAAATACATTATAAGTACAAACAACTACAATAGTTTTTTAGTATAATGGTATTAGAGTCATGTTCTTCGATCTCAACCTTTTTCCCATAAAACACTGCATCTGTAATTCCATGGTGATCAAAGTGTTTCACTGCACATTTTTAGGAGATTCTCCATTTTTTCCTCAACACCTTTTGGCCATTAAAAAGGAAGAAAGAAATAAAGTTTTACACTTAAAAAACTCCAACAGAAAAAAATGAGAAAATTTACAGTTAAAAAACCTTAATAAAAAATTATTAGAACAAATTAGCAATTTAAAAGATGAGAAACTCTCGTTATTCTTTTATAAATGTTAGAAAATTATATATTACATAGCAATGGAACACATAAAATATATTGCAGAACTATAAAAACAGAAAATGCATAAAACAAGAGAGACATAGATATACATGGTTCACCCAATGCATGGCATCAAAATGAAATTGAATCATAAGCTAAAGAACTTTTACTCTAAGAAAATGATAACCAAAGTTTTCTCACTCAAATTAAGAAACTTAACGATGATAAGAAATCATTAAAGAAGAAATTAAAAGAACTAATCATGAAAGAACTATCAATGTCTTCAAATGTAACACTGCAAGTTGAAGAAAAAGGAAAAAATATCGATCCATTCAATACCACGACTCTAGAAGATGACAAATCAGTTGAAGGAAAAACATACTCAGATGTTGTAGTTCATATGATGAAATTTCTAAGGGAATATTTTGTAACCATCTCAAAAACATCAATACTCGAAGTAAATCAAGAAGTTGCCACACATATGATAATACAAAATCAAATCACAAAATTCATTATCGACATCTGAAACACAAGACAAGACATCGTAAAAATTTTGGGTATCCATTTCACTCAAAAAGAAAAAAACAACACTTATGTTTTGAATAATAAGTATGTTAATACAATCCAATCTCATGATAAGAAATTATCTCAACCATCAAGTAATTGAAAATTTCCATAGAATATTGATTTAGGATCGTGAGATACCTTCTCAGTTCAAAAACCTTATTTATCTTCCAAAGTATCCTATCATCTTCTATCATTGAAGATGACAGCTTGAATAATTCCAAAAAGACATGAATAGATTACAAGAGAAATAAATAAATGACATACATTGTCGGCAATAAGATTAGAGGAAAACATCTTTGAAGAAGAAGAAAATGTTATGAATATAATTTATATAACAATTAAAATAACAAAACTAATTATAATAATAATTAAATAAATGATAATCATAATGAAGAGGCATGTCTAAGGGGACATGACCATTCATGAAGGGGCACTTACCTTGGTATATAAGGAGGCCTAATTTGTAACATTGACATCTCATATCTCATATCTCTTATATTCAAATATTCTTATATAGATATATTATTATTCTCATGATAGACATTCTTATATTCCATACATTTTGAATATTATATTATGAATATGAACTTGTTCATCAAATTATGAATATAATTATAAACAAAATAAAATAAAATAATAATCATAATAATAATAAAATAAATAATAAGTAGTACTTAGGAGGCATGTCTAAGGGAACATGACCATTCATGAAGGGGCACCTACCTAGGTATATAAGTAGGCCCTCCTTTGTAACATTGGAATCTCATATCTCATATTACATGTATTCAGACACTCTTATATAAATATATTATCCATCCCATGGAGGAAATTCTTATATCCTAGATATTTTAAATATTTTGCTAGTATTTTGCATTTTAAATTTCTGCAACCATATTCATTGTGTTATAAAAAAACTTCTCGATTCATCACATTTGCTATTTTTACTCTCGAAGTTTCAAACCAGAAACTATGGTTCATCTTCAAAATGAAAAATATATGAAATAATGAACTTCCCAAGTTATTAATAAATAGAAGAAGGATGTGAGAATAACGGCTGACACTAACACTAAATTTACAAAATTCATTATTAATTAGAACTTATGAATTTTAAGGGGATTAAAGATAAAATCAAATGAGTTTTTTATGATTTAATTAATAATATAAATGGTAGTATTTAGATAATATGAATGTAATATGTACAAATGCTTTAGTAACTAATGTTAGGATTATAATATCCATATCAGATTATATTATGTTAATAAATATTCAAAATATAATAAAAATATAAATATATAATGAGAATCAAACAAATGCGTATATGTGAAAAATAAAAGAAATTGATTGTTGTTTAAAAGATTATAATGTCATTAATTAGGCTTTGATTAGAGGGGTTATATATTAATAACCTTATGAATCAAATTAAGAAAAATAGATGAAGTGATTGATCGTGTGACGCATTTAGGATTCTTCAAGGCTAGGAGAGGAGGTTTTAAAGATATTGATTTAGATGTTAAACTGGGAATTGACTTCTCGCTAATGATCCATCTATCCTCTCGATGAAGGTTATTAGGGTGTTTGTTGATTTCTATGGCTTCTATGAACTTCCTATGGCACATATCTTAGGTTTTTGTCCTTGGTTGTAGGCACAGAGTCTGTAAGAGAATGAATTTAGCCCTCTAGTCATTGGGAGGTAGTTTGGAGGGAGAAATTCTGGGCTTAGACACTCATCGAAAGGTTTTAGTCCCCAGTTGTAGGCTTCAGATAGTGTAGGAAGTGATTTTGTTAATTCAGTCACCTGGATAGCACTATGAGCATGTGATTTTGACTTTGTGGTCACTCGGACAGATCAATAAGAGAGCGACTTTGGTTCTTCTGTGTTCAGGTCAATATTAATAGGCATACTCCTCAGAGTGACTTTTCTATTATAGTTGCTCATATAATGTCTTAGGAAGTGTGACTTTGAGTTTTTCAACTGCTCACAGACAATACTAATGATAGAAACCCAATTTACATCTGAGGTTTTGGCATCTCAGCATCAATGATTGTGGATTTGGGTTTCTCTGCTACATATTGGTGGATCTAACGTTCTCTATTTTTATGATACATCTATAGGTCAAGCATATTGTTACCTATTGTTGATCATATGTATTGGGCTCGTTTTACTCACTGATATAACTTTTTACCACGATCTAAGAAGAAGAAGAAAATTTTCAAGGATTTTCCCAATAGTGGGTTTTTCCTTGGTCGCGAACCAATCTTATTGTCTCTATAAGTGTGCATGCTTTCTTCTAATGTTCCTTTTATATTCTTCTACATTGATGATGATGGTGACGTTGTTTCTTTCTATTTCATTGCACATGTTGATGTATAATAGTATAGATTTGAATAATGAAATAATAATATAGGGTGAACTTAAAGTATTAATGATGAAATATAACCATCATAGTAAAGAAAATTGTTTCCTTAAGGAAAATTAACGTGGAATCAAAGCCAGGTTGATCAAATCCATGGAAATCATCGTGATGATGACACCATTGATGGAAGCAACAAGAGGATGGTGGAAACCTATAAGAATTGTAGGGTTTACGAAAAACCCTAGGCATGTTGATGATTAGGGTTTGATGTATTATATGAGGCTAGGGATGGAAAGAAAATCTTGGTCTATGGTAAAGTCTTTATATTTCATGTATGAAACTCTGACATGATCTATGTGTAGATGCTCAGCCACTCGTGGAATATTTGATGAAGTTCCAGATGGGATAACCCTTAGGAGGTATGGTTGGATACTTGAAGACAACATTGGTATATGGAACATGGACATTGATGACTCTTGAATATTGATTTGAGAGGGAGAGGATCACCTCTCATTGAAGATATGCATTTCTTAACTTATGATGCTTCTTACTTATAGATATTATGATTATGTTTATTTGATTATATGGATGTTTCTAACCTCCATGATGATATGTTATGAGTAGGTTCTTTGTAAGGATTATTTTGAGATGCATATCTGGAAATAAGTAAAGAGGTACTTGATGAAAATATGAAAAAGTACTTCAAGTAGCTCATGGGTAATGAACATTGTTCTAGTATTTGAATAGTACAAGATATGGATGGTATGTTGTGTTTCAACTATTGACTTGGTAAGCCCTAAGGTTGGATGAGAATGATTCTTTATTTAATGGATCATACATGTATATGAAAGTGACCTAGATCTATGTTTCCTATGACGAAATGGTGCACTTGGTATTGAACACTTTGATCTTCTTGAATTCAATGAAGTTATCTAATGTTGATATATTGATACAATTACATTGATACAATTAATAGTTGGCTAACATCTATGATCTATTTTTTTTATATCTTGATCCTAAAGAAGGATAGTACCTTGGCTCTATAAAATGATACTTTTCATAGAAGCATAGTTCATTGACTCCTATACATGATTCTATTGTTAATTCTTGTGACAAGCACGATGAAAGCATACAGAAAGAGTGATTGACACTCTTGTTGTTTGACCTAATTTCATCTCATTAGTCATGAGGAGCATGGCAACTTTGACATGAGATGTATAACTATAAGATTGATATTCTAGATCTCTTACTACTTATGGTCTTGTCTTGATGAAATATGGTTAAACATGAAATAGTAAGTTGATGGAGTGACTTGATAGAAAATGCTCTTGTGTTCATAATCTTTGAGATATGATGTTGCTTCTATTTGCTTCTTTGAGTCTAAAATTTTGATGAAAGATTGATTTCATGATGTTGATAGCCACATGTTTATGATCTAATGAATATGTTGTTATATGAATTAAGTCAAGACAAGTTAACTACATGAATGATGATAAATGATGTAGATCCCCAGGTAGAGGTAGAATCACTTCTCAAGATTCTTACCCTTATCACTACTTGTATTCTATGATTCTGAAGTATGATTTAAGTGCACCTGATAGTATTTATCTACAACGTGACTTTAGATATGAAGCCCATATATAAATTGGGGTTTATGTTCTAGTTGCACTCAAAGATCTAGGATATCTCATCCCTCGTCACACTCATGCTAAGGCCTAGATAACGACAAGACAACTATAGTGGCTCCCATGCTAACTAGAAGAGAAATGCCAGAGGTTTGACTCCCGCTGACCATCATTTGAAGATTTCTAAAGATGTCTAAACTCTGAATTATGATGTCCTTGACATATTCTTCCACTATTAATTTATTTCTGAAGCTGTTGAGTTAAATTGTTCATCATATAATGGAGTATTTTCCTTGAAATCAGATAGTCACCTGAAATATATGAGGACCAAAGATGTATTGTAGATAAGAAAAATATTATTTAATAGGAAAAGGTTCAATGATTGCCATAACATGAACATGCAGACTAAATTTTTGTTTGCAGGTGACCAAGACATACAGATGGATATGTCACTATATCTTAGCTACAAGGGGTTGGCATGATTTGGCCTTACTGGTATATATGAAAAGTGTTTCTTCATGATGTTTGACAATAACTTTGAGTTCAATATTGAGATGTGCTTTGACTATAGATCTCTCTTCAATAACATTTGGACATGACGTGATGTCAAGTGATATGATTTGAAGATTGTTGATTTTCCCTAACATCGATAATATGGGGGCATGATGACTTATTGGCCTCATCATTCTTAGCACAATAGTTGAAATAATGAGTTATGATTTGGCATGAAAAATGGAACTTTCATGACTCATCCTTGACATATGCATTTACACCTACTGATAGGATGACTTATATTATGCTTATGAGAATGACTTGATAAAGTTTAGATTGATACTGCATGACTTATTGGCATGATGAAGTCATGATTTCATATGAGATACACCTACCTCCTGGATGAAAGTAATAATACTTTGATAATGGTCATCATATGGGTTCTAAACTCTAATGATTTGACATTGTTGTTGATGGTACGACATTGAGTTATGTAAGGATGATAATGTTGGCATTATCATTAGAGCATTGCAATCCAGATATTTTTATATTTGAGAGTTATATGATGAAGTCAAGACCATGAGTTCCAAAGTATGGCTTTGATATTGATTATGGTTTTGGTTTTATATCCTCATGATCTACGTGTGAGAGAAGATGAACCTAGGATGATATAATTAGAGGGAGAAGGCTTGTGAATCCCAAAATAATGTATCATGGCATGATGAATCAATTTCTAGAATTTGAAAAGAAATTCCATATTTCAAAGTGATTGGAAAATGTCATGAAAAAAAAAATCCTTGGATACTCTTATTTGAAGTTCAATATTTTGTCGAACTTGACATGGAATCCGACAGTTGGAGCATTGATGTTCTAGTTTGAACATCCATTTCTAGATGTATGATGTGCATAATGAATTCATGAGTGTTTTTTCACTCACATAGAGTAACCATTCGAGCATGCTTTGAAATATCTGCATAAGGTATTCTATTTTGAGAATGTGACATTTCTCCTATGATATATACCTACAAAGATGTATTGATAATACTTGAGATTATTGTTGATATGGACATTCGAATGCTACTTTAGCATGAGATCTACCATGATATACTGGATGAGAGGTCGATAGCATGACCAAGGTTGATCATGATGTTGCTAGAATAGCTAGCTATGAGGCAAGATATAAAAGCTCCTTAGAAGAGTTGTTTGAGCATGATCTCAATATGACAAGGATACCATGAATACATTGTGATGATCCAATTGGAAGTAAGCTCCATATCTATGGTTGGGACCAAGTTACTCTCATATATTGAGACAATACAACTATTAAAAACAAGATTAGACTTACAGTTGGCCCCTCCGTGAGAGGGAGGATGATTATGGTATCCTTTTATGATTCATATGATTACACATGATTTGAAAAGATATTTGATTCGATGTTCTATATGAACAAGAAACAATTGTTATTGAGGGAATATGATGATGAGAACATATTATCGATAATATTTTAATTGTAAATAATGTGTGTGTTCGTATTTCCGAATATATTTGAAATTAGGCATATATGCAGAAGTGGGGATGAAGTCCATTGCCTAGAGGAAGATTTCAATGTGTGTATAGTTGCACTTTGCGCTAAAGGATTTTATGGCTAATGTTTTAGTATTAAACAATGCATATTTTTTTTATCGCAATAATACCCAAGAAAACATTGCAATTTTATGATATTGTTGCTAATATTTTAGTCATAAATAATGTGTATCTCCTTGTTTCTACAACTACTTACGGTGGGTCTGCATTTTGCTCACATTTATGTCCCATCCCATGCTTGCTCTGCACAATGAAGTATGAAAAACTTATTCCACACATGCTATATCTAGGCACACCTCCTCCACACACTCTCTTGGCTAGACTCCACACACTTTTATTAGTAATATTACTCGTAATATTTTAGTGATAAACAATACATATCACTAGTCAATTGAGTAAAAGTTGTGTGGAGTGCACACAAATTTGTGCACAAAATCATGTTTCATTGCACTTAAGCTTTGTTTATAGGACATGCAGAAGTGTAAACCATCAATTTGCCATTCTGTTGCTAGAGTGCGCAAGTGAAAAAATAATTATATTGCATCATATTACTCAATGTTGCTTCTAGACATTCTATTGGATTTGGAGTGTGACTATCTTCTTGATTCAGAGGTCATATCTCAGCCGCTTCTAGATCCCAATCCTCGATGGGGGGAGGGGGTGTGGGGGGGCTGGCCTCCCCACTATTGTTGCGTGGAGGCTCTAAGGGGGGAAGCTGAGATAATATAATTTTGTAGTCACTATGGGTCATTCTTTAGGCGGATGATTTGATGGTAAAACGTATGAGGAAATTTTGTTGCAGATATGTATTATTATTATGAGCAAGAAAGAGACAGTAGACTGTGTGAGAGCGAAGAGGAAAATATAATGGATATGTTGTAGATTGTATGTCTTTATTTTGCTGTATAATATAAAAGTAACGATTGGTTGTTTCTTCATGCACGTAGTCCACATTGGGTGAACCACGTATATCTGTGTCTCTCTTATCCTATGCATTTTTCTTTTTGTTTTTCCACAATATTTTGTGTATTTGTTTGCTCCATTAATTAATTTCTAACAACTTCTTTCTGTTGGACATGCTTCATTTTTTACACATTCTTCATTGTATATAGAAAAAAAAATTCTTAGCTTTAGAAAGTGTTCTATCGAATGGCTATATATATAAAAGTTTTAAATGAAAGAGTTTAAAAATAAACCAAAGAAATGCTTTTTCCTAGCGTGTAAAGGAGTTGCGTCTGTGTACAACTATTAGAAATTGCTTGTGCAGATAACTTTCACTTTGTTAAAATAAAAAATCATGGTCAATTGATATAGTGCAAAATACATCTTTGTTTTCTTATTGCGCCTAAGCGGTATCTTCAATTTGTATTCGCTTTGGATTCTTTATGTTCAACATTTGGTTCTTTTCATATGATATTTAGAGATTCCATTCAGGCATAACTGAAATTCGAATGTGTGCTTATGTATGCTTCGTCATTCTACAAACTTAGGAAACTCTTGGACTTGCCCCTTGTCAAATAGATTCA